>LJSK01000084.1:69476-84691 GCA_001299535.1 Leptomonas seymouri
CCCGTCCCCCCGCCCCTCTCGTACTCCTTTGATTGTTTGTTTCGTGATGCCGCCTCCCCATATTTTCGATCTCGTTTACTTCTCATTGCGCCTTTCATTTTCTCTTGTTTTTGCTTCATCACCGCCCCCCGCCCCCCACCTCTCCTCCTTCTTCTTCCCTCTGGCACAGTTGGTGCAGCGCTGTCAAACGAACTGTGCTCCTTTGTTTTTTTGGTACTTCGACGTGTGACGGCTGGTGAAGGCTTGCGTCTACCTGCACACGCACACACCTCTCTTGTGTTCTTGACGTTGTTGTGTGCCTGTGGTAGTCGGGTGTATGTTTGGTTCCTGTTGCTGTTGCGGGCTTCGGACTCTCCCTCTCGCTCCTCCTCCCTCGCAATGCTCCCAACGGCATCCTGCAAGCGGAAATGAAGACGTGCGGAGGTGGAGCGCTTCGATGCGAAAGGAAGCGAAGCGAGGGATCACATGGACGACTGCAGGACAAAGGGCGGCACCTGCGTCACCACTTGACCATTCGTGCCTCCTTTCATTTGTAGCTGCGCATGCGTCTTGCCTTCCCTTCATATTTTTTTTTTTTTTGGATACACGCGCACACGCAGCGGAGGTGGCGGAGGACAGATCCTTTCCTTTGACCTTGAATTTGATTTCATTTCACCTTGTTGCGGGTTATTGGTGTTTTGCAGGGACGTGGTTGTCGTTGCGGTTACCGCTGTGATGAGTTGGTGTATATATGCAGCTGTTGATGTTGCTGGCACTGGGCATGTATCCCGGTGCTTCGACAACATAGAATGAGAGTAAAGAAAAAGAGAAGTGGCATGTCACAGCGGCATTGCAGTGACGCGATGCGCTGCAGCGCCGCCGCGGTCCTGTTTGCCTGCTCCAACGAACGACTCACTTCTCGTTGATGTGCCTGTAGCGTAAATGAAGCCTCCTTTTCCACTCCCTCCAGAGCAGTGGAGCCATTTTAAAAGATAAACGAGAAATGGAAGTGGCCGGGAGCGAGTAACTCATCAGCATGCAAGTGAAACGCTAACTTCAGTGATTTACCTGCTCTCTTTCCTTGTCGCTTTGTTTTGTTTTTGTTTGTTTTTTTTGATGTTGTTGACTGCACATGTCGTTCATCACCAGATGCACTCCGAGAGCGTCCTGGCATTGCTTGGAAGAGCTTTGTTTGTCGATCACGGGCATCCTTACAAACAAATAAAGAAGGCAAGCAATGGCAAGCAGCAGCAGCAGCAACAACAACAACAATGGCGCCACCCACGGAAGCTTTGAAGACACGTGCGAGGCATACAGCGTCGACAGCCGCCTATTCTACAATGAGGTCGAGCAGCTCTCTCATCGATGCTTCCGCCGCGCCAGGCGCCTCGTCAGTTGGAGTCGGTACCTCGCTATGTCTGCGGTGGCCGCAGTGGGCATCGCCGGCCTGGCTTCCTACTACCAGCGAGCGCAGATATATCGCGTGTGGCGTATCCGCAACCCGCACCGGGTGCGTCAGTTGTCACTTGTCACGATGAGCAGCGGTGGCTTCGGGCTCTGTGTGTTTCTTTTTTTGATTAGCCCCATCGGCTTGATGCAGCTACACGCCAAGCAGCTCGAGCAGACGCAGCATCTGGACGCGATGGCGGTGTTGGCGCTGATACAAGAGCAGAACTTCCACACCTTAGCCGCGTGGGGGCGGGCAGCCTCCTTTGAGAAGGAATCAGAAGGGGGGGCGGGACTGCCGCGTGCCCAGCGCCAGCGAAAGGCGATGGAGCACAGTGCCGACCCGTTGTCAGACAATGCCGCGCTGTGGATGAGAAAACAAGTTGTCGTCGATCCCACGCTGCTCCGCTCAACGAAGGGAGCGGTCACGGCGGGTGCGAATCAGAAGGCAGAGGACCATAGGACATTCGGAAAGGCGCAAGAGGCGTCACGGATGTGGAACAGGGAGGGGAACGAGGGTGGGGACAGCAGCGGGGACGCTGTTCATGCTAGGGTAGACGCCGCAAGAAGGAAGATGGCAGTGGACCTGCTGCTGGCACCGCCGCCGTCCGAGACCACCGCGGACAACGCTGGTCATCCAGGCGAAGAGGCCAGTGGGGAGGCAGACGCGTTTGCGCAACGACGTGTGTGGCCGCGTACAACAAACGAGGGAGAGCTGCAGACGATACTGGCGGCATCAGTGGAGATACTCAATCTTCTCGTGAAGGCGAAGAGGGAAGTCGTCGCAGACGCATTCTGATGTCGTGCCGGTGCGCGTAGCTTCACGCACTTTGAGCTTTAAAACGGCGTTGTACGCATCCGATGAAATGGATATGGGCATCAGCCACACATAGAGCAAAACAATAACAGAACGTGGTGCTTTAGATGGCTCCTGGGATGCGTGCGTGGCCAACGCTGCACCATCTCGTGCAACATGCCAACGCCGCATGTTGCTGCGGCTTCTATTTCTTTTTCAAAACTCGGGCGTATGCGCTGCAAGGATAGCAGTTGACACGTGGACAACGCACGCGGCAGCTCCTCTTCGAAAACACAAGAGACGCAGCTACCCCCAAAAGGATAACTGTAGGAATGAAATCTGTTCTTGATGCTGTTCTCGCACTCTCGCTCTTACCCCCCTGTCGCCTACACTCCTCTTGCATGACATTACGTGCCCCTTTGCTAACCCACAATTCCGCTGAACTGTATATATACATATATACATGTATCAAAGCATAAACAAGTGTCCTCAGCTCACGAATTTTATTCTCCACATCTCTAAGCCATCACGAAGTATAGGTGACGCGCCGTTGCACGACTCACATTATCCGCTACACTCCGTTGTTGGTGCACCTCCCCTTCCTTTTGCTTGTATTTCTATTAGGCTGAGTTTTCTCTCTTTCGCTCCTTCCTTTTAGAAGTTCGGCGTTTGTTCGGCCCGTGTCTTTATCGCTAAGGCTGCGTGTCGTCTCTACGCGCCATCTACAGAGCTTGTCACCCACCACGCTATACCTGTTATCTTCTTCTTGTCGTTTCTGTCTCTTGTTGTACCTTATTTCGGTGGGGGAAGGAGATCTACAGCACGCTTGTGTATGTACATTGGTGTGTGTGTGTGTGTGTGTGTGTGTGTGTCTGTGTGTGTCCCTCGACACGCCGATCACTGCAGATTTGAGTTTCAAGTTTAATGCATCAAGGCTAAAAGCACAAAAGAAAAGCGACCCCGTGTTGTTCGTGTTGGCTTTATAGCTCCGTGTTGATTGCACGCTTCCCTTGTTTGTTTGTGTGTTGCTCTGTATCATCGAGCTGCACGAGCTGGCGATACTGCTCAGCAGTCTAAAGAGCACACGGCAGATCAAATTTTAAAAAGAAAGAAAAGAGTCTGAAGCACTATCCGTTGTTGGTGTGCTGCTGTTGTTGTTGTGTGTGTGTTGTGCGTGTGTGTATGTGTTGTGAGTGGGCACGTCTTGTTACAGCACAACGCTGCTATTACGATAACGGTTTGCTGTCTTTGTGCTGTCAAGTGCACCCTCCTATTTGTGTTTCCCTCTAAGCTTTTCGAGCCCGGTTGCAGAGACTAAGAGTGTAGTCCTCCTGTGTGTCGCCGTGTGTTTGTCAGCACACTCTCTGCGCCAAGAGGAGAACTACTTGCTTCTGTTTTGCTTTCGTTGTTTTTGGCTTTAGTACTGTTATTATTTTGGGGAAAGCACAACGAACTCCGTGTTGGCGAGCGTACGCCCACCCCCCTCTCCCCTTCGCTCTCTTCAAATCCCCCTCCGCCATTTAGATCTGTACTTTACATCCTTTGACTCCCTTCCTCGGTATCGTTTGAGTTGAACCGCCCAACAGAACAGCAGTCGCGTGCCTTGCGCTTGCGTCCACTTGCCGCCCCGCAGGCCCTTCGCATCATTTTCAACTTTTGTTTTAATTGTTATTAGTTTTCCTTCTTTGGCACTCATATCAGCGTCGTTTCACCGCTGTGCCGCACTTCACGGCTGCACACCGCACTTCTTTTAGCACTGTAGTATTACGCCTATCTGACTTCTTCACCTGTTGTTTGCGTGCTTTGCATTTATACTTCCCCGAGAAGCGAACATCAGCAGCGAGTGTTGACATCCGTCTCAGCTACCGTGTCGAGCTACTGTACTCGTGGGAAGAGGAAGTCATTGGGCTTATCTATTTACCTTCTCCGTTGCGTCCTCCCTTCTTCATTCTCTGAAACATACATCCAGCGGCGGTGCTCATTGAAACCAATCTTAGACGAGCAGTACTTGAGCCCACCACCGCGTAGCCAGCCCGCCAGTCGTCTGGCACTCACAGTCGAAGCAGAAGAAGCAAAGGCGGCTTCCTTTGTCGTTGTGACTTATAAAATAAAAGCAGAAGGGAAAGCTCTGAAGAGCGAAGTAGCGTACGTACCGACCCGCGAAAGAAGGTACTCTCTCTATCGTTACCTTGCTCTCTCTCTCTCTCTGTGTGTGTGTGTGTGTGTGTGTGTACCTATATTTAAGAAGCCGAGAGGGGGCTCCCCCTTCCTTTCTTTGTCTACCACGCGCCTTCTCCGCTTCGCTTGCACGTGCTGTTGCTGTGGTGGTGGCTGTTTGTTGTTGTTGTTGTTGTTTTTTGAAAAGCGGTTTGAGCGACTGTCAGACCTGCTGTCCGCAGCGTCTTGTGCAGTGCCCCATACATACTGACGTGACGATCGCCCGCGCGCCGCTGACTTCTTTGGTTTATGCAAAGCGCCGTTCGTACTTCCTTTTGATTCTTTGCTTCATCTCCTGTACTGCGTTTGTGTGCTACAGCTCCTTTGGCCTCTCAGCTGTGTCAGCTGATTTGTTTCTTGTTGCTGTTTGTTTGTTTTTTAAAGCTAAATAAAAGTTCTCTGTTGTTTCTGGCTCCGCACGCCCTCAAAGCTCTGCCGTTGTGTTGGTGCTTCGCCGCCGTCGTCGTCGTCTCGAGGGGTCTTTGCAAGTCCCCATTTTTTTTTTTTTGGAGCCCGCGGCAACGGTGGATTCCGCGCTTCCTTTGTTTGGGTGTTGGTGGGCCTTAGTTTTTTTTCTTTTTCGGAGATCCGCTTCTGTCGACTTGGGGGAAGCCCCCCGCTGTCCGTCGCCAAAACACTGTCGTGTGGCCACCAAGCATCGCGCTGCCCTCCTGCGCCACCGTTGGATACTCCGTTGTGGCCTTCAGTACCTGCAAACAGAAACGAAGGTCCGTAAAACATGTTTGCCGAGACAGAGAGCGAAGAGCTGCTGCACCTGCTCTCACAGGTCCGCCTGGTTGCAGATGAAGAAGCTCGTACGGACGAGCAGCAGCAGCAGCAGCAGCAACGCAGTCAGCCACTCAATGAAGCCAGCGGTGGTCCTGAGTCCCCCATGCACGGCTATTCAAAAATCGTCTTCAGCCCTACCTGCGCTGGACGCTATACAGCCTCCTCCACCGCGACGGTCGGCTGGACGGTACACGACAGCAGCCATGTCGGCGGCAGTGAGGACGACGAGCCCACGGCTGGGCGGACGCCGGCAACGGGAGTGAAAGTGCTCCATCAGCAGGGCGGCGGCAGCGGGATGCAGCGGCTCGACACCTACTCGACCAACAGTGACGTGTTTGACGAGGGCCTTCACAACGCCTTGCAGCAGCCCAAGCAGCTCTTCTTTATGGAGACACAGAAGCGCGATGCACTTCAGTGGTGTCAGCCGGGGCGGGAGCAGCAAGGATCGTCGCACAGCCCATTCATGCAAAGCGGTGTTGACGGTGTTGGTGCACGCAGCACCGTGGCCACCGCAGACCGTTCGCTGAGGCCCACCATAGAGTCCATCAGCTCTGTTGTTGAAGAGGAAAGCGGCTGCCTCAGCCTCGCCTTTCCGCGCACTGTTTCACCCGACAAGGTGGCCTCCCTGGAGAGTGCTGGGGTGATGTCAACGGTCTTGTCCGTGTACACACGCTCGCTCACGCAGGAGGTGTTGGCCGGGGGTCAGGGTGGAAGCGATGGCGCGGCACACGTGGATGGGCTGTCGCGCATCGCAGCGGAGCTGGAGAGCGCGACCGGCGAAGAGGACGGCGACAAAAACAATCGCGACGGTGAGACGGGGGACAAGCGCAGTGGTGGTGGTGGTGATGCTGGTCACGACACCATGCGAGCGGCGCTCACAGACCTGTGGATGCCGGCGAGAGGCATGAGCGGCAGCCCTCACGCCCTGTGTGACAACCCTGCAAGCTCCCTGTACACTTACTCGCAGCAGCAGCAGCAGCAGCAGGCGGCGCCCGCCAACGCCCTGCACTGCGCTGCCCCTCCACCTTCCTCTTCACCCCTCTTCGCCGAAGCGGCAACAAGAGCGTCGTACCACGCGGACCCAGCAGTGGCCCGCAGCAACACCGGGGGTGGCAGTGCGGTGTCGACTCCGCTCGGCATGATGCACACCGCCATGGGACGTACGCAGCAGCAGCAGGCCTCCCCACCCGCCCCGACTGCTGCGGAAGCCGCTGTGGCGAACTTCTTTCGCATGAGCGGCGCCGGACCCGAAGAAAACGGTGGAGCGCGCAACTGCGTGAACAACGGCAGCAGCAGTGCGTCAGGCAACGAAGCGGCATGGCGACTCAGCGTTGAGGCAGAGCTAAACGAGCTGCAGCACTCCGCCCACGCGGGCGACGCGGCGATGGGTGCGAGCAACGCCAACAACAGCAACGTCTACAAGTACAGCACACCGACCATTGCAGTGTCCCCTCTTGCCGCGACCTCCACCACCCCTTACCATCAGCTGCTCAGTCAGATGCGGTACAGCCCCCAGCAGCAGGGCACGGCTGGCGGCGGCGCGCGCGCCAACACACCGCTCGATCGACGCGCCTGCGCCACTGCGCAGCCAAACGTGTCGCTGATGCAGCCTACGGAGTCAAACGCCTCGCGTGTGTCCGGCGGCACATCACGCTATACGGCAAACGTGAATCGTGCAAGCCCTTTCACAGGTGCCATGGAAGCTGTCCGCAGCCACAGCAAAAGCGTCTTGCATAATCCAGGCTGGCAGCCTGCGAGCCCTTCGCCCGCGGAGGCGGCAGCGCTGTGGGATCGGATGAGCCCCTACGAGAGGGCCGCCGCAGCGGCTGCGACGACAGCCCATTGCACCTCTCTCTTTCGCACTCCTGACACCGTTGCAAAGCCGGTCACCCTCTCCTCCATCGCCGCGCACCTGCAGGGTGGAGAGGTGAGCCCGCCAGAGGAACTCACGTACTTTCCAAGTCCATTGCAGCCCCTTCAGAATCAAGCTATGCACGCACAGAAGCAGAAGCAGCAGCAGCAGCAGCAACCGCGTCATCCCTCTCCGCCTGTCTTCACAACGGCTGCCGCCTCGCCTTCGAGCGCGCTGCGCCGCCCCGGAGGATCGGCAAACTCTCTCCTCCCGGCAATGCAGCAGCCACAGCAGCAGATGATGATATCGCCATCCACAACACCAGCTGGGTCTGTGCCACCGCGTGGTTGGGCCAAGCAGCAGCAGCAGCAGCAGCAACAACAATCGTCGGTGTACGCGCACACCGCGACACCTCGTTCGATGGCATCGTCTGTCACTGCACCAGCGCGTGCTGGGCGTCCGCCACAGCAATTTCATTCTCCATCTGCTCTTCACGGCAGCAGTCCAGAGGAGGCAACGGCAACGGCTCACAGCAACAGCTCGCCTCCGTCCTGCAGCCTGCGTCCGTCTCCGCAGATGCGCGCATCGGATGGCAGCTCCCCGGCACTGCGCCGCTACGTCATCTCCACCCCCAACACGCGCTCAAACACCGCCGGAGGTGCCAACGGGGCATCGAACGCAAGCTACAATAGCAACGGCACGAACAGCGCGAGCAAGCGGAGTTGCGGCGGAGGCAGCCCTCTCGGCCAGTACGGCAACGGCAGCAGCGGCTCCCCGGTTGGAGCTGCGGCGCGTGAGGCTCGTCCACGAGTGCAGCTGTCACACATAACCGGTGTTACCGGTACTTCATTGCGTTCTCCATTGAACCAAGGCTCTCCTCATTACCACCCAATGCACGGCCCTTCCTCATCGTCGCCGTCGGCACACACAGCAACCTCAAGCAGTGGCGGGGGAGGTTCGTCGCCTCTCTACCACAGCAGCAAGCATGGCACGAACACAGCAGGCGCTGCAGCGGCATCGGCAGCGAGCTGCAACGCTGCCTCTGGCGTGAACGCAGCCAGCGCCACATCTGTGCCACCCGCCGCTGTCAGCGCCCTGATTGAGCGTCTGCAAGCGGTGGCGCCAGCTGTGCTCTCCGGCAGCCCCACAGCCACTGCCGCTGCTGCTGCTGCTGTTGCAGGCACCGGTGAGGCTGCTAGCGGAGCCTCTGCGGAGGCTGAAAACTTCGCTGCGTTTTCTCAGATGAACCTGAGCGCCAGCAACACGGCGGGCGTTCCTGACGTGGCGTCTGCGTCCGTGATCCTCTCCATGTCGCACGACCAGCACGGATGCCGTCTGCTGCAGGCCGTGTTGGACGCGGAGTGCGAGAGCGGCGACAGCACGGAGGACACGGAGGAGGCTGCTATACGCTCCACGAAGGGCAGCGCAGACAGCCTCGCGGGCAGCGGCAGCAACAGTACGAGCAGTGCCGAAGAACGTCGTCGTCGGCGCCGTGCCAAGGCGTTCTACCGCTCTACCGCTGTCCAGGTGATCCTTCGCGCCATCGAGCCGAGGCTGAACGCAGTGATGGCGGACGGCTACGGCAACTTCCTCTTACAGAAAGTATTTGACATGGCCCCAGACGCGGAGCGGCAGCGGCTGCTGCGGCTGCCATCTTTGCAGCATCACCTCTGCGAGGTGGCCTGCTCGCCGCACGGCACCTTCGCCGTCCAGCGGCTCGTGGAGACGGTGCGCAACACGGAGGAAGAGCGCCTCGTCTTTGTCGCACTGGAGCGCGATCTCCTCCGGTTGCTGACAAACGCCAACGGTGGGCATGTGTTGATGAAGGTGATGGAGTGCATCCGCCGCCAGTACGCGGCGCTGACCACCTCGCCTAGTGAAAACGCCGCATCCACTCTACGCGGCGGCCCTCACTCCCCGTCCCTGCGCAGCCTGCTTCAGGACCGTGTCGACGCCCTCTTCACCGCCATGCAGCAGAACCTTCTCTTCGTGTGCCAGCACAAGCAGGGCTGCTGCATTGTTCAGAAGTGTCTGGACTTCCTCAATACCTGCTCGGGGCTGTCGCCGACCACCGTCACCGCAGCCACCGCCACGCGCAGCAGGAAGGAGGGTGATGACAAGGACACGGCCGCGCAGACGCAGAAGCAGTCAATGGATTACTTCGAGCGTATGTCCGCGCTGCTGCTGCCCCACGCTCATGGGCTCTCTGTTAACCCGTTCGGCAACTACGTCGTGACACGGCTTGTGGATGTGTGCTACGCACGCGGCACCACCAACACCATCGACGCCATCGCCACGGTGATGCAGAGCGACTTGATCCGCATGTGCACCAACAAATTCGCTTCAAACGTGATGGAGCACATCCTACGACACTGCAGCGAGCGGCGCATCCGATCCATCTGCCAGGCCCTCATGACGAAATCCAACACTTCAGTGATGCCCCCCGCAATGCTGTCCTCGTCTGCATCAGCGGCGCAGCAAGTAGCTTCCATCAGCCCCGCCGTGGCGCGTCTGCCGCTGGCCACGGTGGTGATGGACTCCTACGGCAACTACGTTGTTCAAACGCTGCTCACCGTGGCGCCAGTCGACGAGCTGGTCTCCACAACGTCGGCAGAAGGTGGGATGCTGCCGGTGCTGCAGCAGCTGCTGCCACTGTTAAGCTCACGCAACTTCGGCCGAAAGTTAGAGACGAAGACGGAGCTGGCGCTACTGCGCGTGGAGCAGCACCAGTTTCAGCATCAGCACCCGTAGGCGGAAGGAGCGGGGGTGAGCGGTTGATGTTGGTAGAGACGTATGGAAGAGGAGAGACGTCCACGCTGCGTGCTGTGGTGTGTCTGCGCAGGGCGGGAAGGGGGCTTTGGCATTTGTTTCTCTTTGGGAGGCGGAGGGGGAGAGGCCGTGACGCGCTGTCGATGTAACGCTCCCCTACGCGAGTGGTGTCCGCTGCGACTGCCTTACTATTGTTGTTGTTACTTACGAAAGGAGAAGGGGCAATCTGCGGACGTGCGGCACGTAGTCATGCGGCTGTCTTACGATGTCTACGCGCCTCTCTCTCTTTCTCTATTTGGCAGACATGTATCTTGCTGTACTGCAGCATCCTATTGTGTCGTGTTGTTGCTGTCGTCGTAAGACTGTGTGTGTGTGTGTGTGTGTGTGAGGGAGGAGGTGTATCCACCGCTCCCCTCAACGCGGTCAGCGGCTACGCGCACTGCTGCGGCAGCGGCATTTCCCTTTAAATTTCGTTATTATTTGCTGATTTCGTTGTTCCGGCCCACGTGCACGTTGGATTGTGTCACCGCCGCTTCTTTTCGCTTTTATTATTGCCTTTTGCTTTGAAGTTGCTTTTGTGGTCGTTGTTCCACGCTGTCGATTTACACGTTATGCTGTGATTTACTTATTATTTCTCATATATAAAGGTTTCTTCTCTCCCTCTCCCTCTCTGTCTGTGTGTGTGTGTGTGTGTGTGTGTGTGTGCGTGCGTGCGTGCTTCCTCATTGAATTTTGATTTGGTTGTGTGTATATGTGTACGTCTGGTGTGCTGCCCTCGGCATTCCTCCGCTTCTCTCGCCCACCAACTCTCCTTGTATCATCGCTACTGTTAAGTTCCCTTCTTTATATTTTTCGTTTTCTCAGGCACCACTGTTTCGCGTCGTGCAAGTCGGTCGCGCAGTAGTGCAAAGGGCCAGCATGTTAGACGTGTTTAGTGCTGCACGCCCAGTGGCGGCGCTGAGCCGTGCGCTGCGGGGAGTCTAGTACCGAATGCACGTCCTATGTTTAGCGTCGCTGCGTGTTTGCCGTTTGCCGGCGCCTCACGGCATGTTTATGTCTTTGCTGTTTTTTTGTTGTTGTTGCAGCCTCTTCTCTGTCAGCGCGGAGGGGCGGAGTTGGAAGAGATCAACACAAAGGCGTCTCACCTCGCTTTTGATGTGGACGTGAGCTGCTCACGCATGCGGGGTCCGCTACACATCTGTGTTCCTCAACGCAGTGTTTCGTCCATATTCAGCTTGAGATGACGCAGCTGTTTAGTTCCTTGTCCGTCATGCTCTCGAATTATTTTGTATTCAGTCATCCCTGCTGCTTCTCTTGCGTATGCTCTCGATTCCCTGTGCATCCGTACGCGTGCCCTCCACCCACCCGCCCCTCTGTCGCTGTCCGACGTGCACGCGCTGCCGCTTCTAATGTGGCAGGCACTCCCACTCTCTTTTTGTTGTTGCTGTGTCGCTCCCACCTTTAGAAAAGCACTGTATGCAGTCCTCCCTCTCTCTCTCGGTGTCCAACGAGCAGCACCTGACTTCAGCTGTGCGTCCGTCCTTCGCAGGGGCGAGGCAGCGTGAATGCGCGACGTGCGCTACCCGCGTGAGATAGATCTTGAGCCGCGTCAAGGTAGTCTGCATTACGCGTAAGCGACTTCTTCCTTGCTTGGAAGGCGGTGTGTGTGTGTGTCCATGTCTTGAAGACGGAGCGTGAACTTCGCTTTCACCTATACACAGAGGCATTCGAAGGCACCCAAGCACGCCTTGCCCTACAGTCGCCTGACGCCAGAATCTTTGGAGCGTTAAGCTCGAGTCTCTACCCACCCACCCACCTACTGCTACTCTCTTTCGCTCTTCTATCTATGGCACACGCGCGACGCACGGATTCCTCACATGATTCGGTGTTATCAACGTTCGAAGGAAACTCTTCGCCGCTACGCCAACACACCTTTTACTTCTAGCTCCTCTTGCGCTGCCGTGCCCTCCGTCCACCCACCCACCCCCGCAGCACCTACGCACACTCATTAGCGATCGCCTCAAGGCTACTCTCTCTATTTATCTATTACACCCCATATACTCCTATCCCCCCCTCCCCCATCACCTGCTACGCACTCCACTGTAGGCGTCTTCGCATTACGCCTACGCCCCTGCCCCCCCCTCTCACACCGTCACGCACGCATACGTCTCCCCTCAGTCCCACAGCGGAGTCAGCGGATAGCAACCTTCTTCACAAGCACCGTGCTTGCCTATATATATTTGTAAATATGGCTTCAGTTATCGTTGCAGGTGCCACGGGCGCCATTGGTCGTACCGTTATCCAGCACGCCATCCGCCAGCCCTCCATCCAGCGCGTTGTCGCCCTCACCCGCGCCGCCAACGTCACGGAGGCAAACTACGAACAACTCTTCGGAGTCGTGACGCGCCTCAAGGCGGCTGAGAACGGCAACGAAACACGCTCCGGCAACTTCGCTGATCACGTCATGGTCACTCCGCAAGAGGCGGCGAAGATTCAACCCATCACGATGGACTGGGAGGCCTTCACGACTTACTGGACGACGGCGAACGCGGCCACGCCGGCCGCACCCGTCGCCGCAGCGGACCCCTACAACAAGTATAAGGAGATCTTCTCTGGGCACACGTACGCAGCGATGTGCCTCGGCACTACACGCAAGGACGCGGGCAGCGCGAAGCAGTTCATCCGGTGTGACTACGACTACGTGATTGCGTTTACAGAGGCGGTGCTGAAGTTTTCGGCGCCGGCGGGGATGGGCCCGGAGACGGCTTTCACGCGCCGCATTGCCGATGGAGGGGCGAAGAGGAAAGACGCGGTGGCTGCGCAAGCACAGGCCGCAGCGCCCCCGTCGCCAGTTCCGATTTCCGCCGACACCACCGGCACGCTACGCACCTTCTGTCAGATCAGCGCCAGCGGGTCCCGCAGCGACTCTTGGTTTCTCTACATGCGCACCAAGGGCAGCGCAGACGAGGCGACGGTAGAACGCATCCACCACCACAACCGCCAAGCTGCCGCGACGGCAGGGGATGTGGAGCCGATCGTCTTGTTCCTTCTACGCCCTGGTCTGCTGGACCGCCACGGCAAGTCACGGATGGGGGAGAGCATCGCCCGGCTATTCATTTCGTCGATACCGGTGGAGACATGCGGTGCAGCCGTCGTCAGCGCCTTTGTGGAGCCAAAGATCCGTCAGGCCATCTTGGCGAGCGCATCGCAGCCCGGGGCAACGCCCGCGAAGGGCCAAGGGAAGACTTGCAAAGGTGAGAGTACGGCGCTGCTGGGCAGCCCCTTTGAGGCGACAGAGGCGATGAAGCGGGCTGGCGTGCAGAGTGCGGAGCAGTGCGTGTACGCGTACGAGCTGTCGAACGCCAACATCAAACGCCTGGCGGCGCGTCTTTCCGAGAGCAAGCCCGCGGCGGAAGCTCCTTGACAGGGAAGCGCAGAGCCTCCCACACCTCCAACCGCCACCACCACCCCGACGGGGACCTCGCGCAGCACAGTCTTCTCAGTGGAAACTCAAGCGTGGTAGAGCGCAGACGCGACGACGGATGCCAAAAAAAGGGGGGGCAAAGACGAAGAAAAGGAAAGAGTCTGGGAGGCTACAACGCTCTTGGCGAGAGCACCGCGCGCTCCCTCGCCAGCAACTATTGGTGGCGTAACAACACCTTGCTTCATCCGTCTCGATCCCTCTCTCCGTTGGCGCTTCCCACGGTGCTACAATTTCGTGGCTACCACGCTTCGGCGTTCAACGCAGCAAGCAACAACAATGTTTGGGGTTGTCTATATTGCACGCCTCAACAAGCCCCGCCTTCCGGCGTTCTCATTTTTTCGTCTTGTTCTTTCTGCAGCGCGGCTTGCCCTCGAACGGCTCCCACCAGTGGAAGCATGTCAAGCCCCTCCCCCTCTTCCACCCCCTGTACACACCCTCATCGGCACCCACACGCGCCTCTGCTTGCTGCGTCTGGCGCAGTTGCCGTTCACCTTAGCCCCTCCCCTCCCTCCCTCCCTTCTCCTTTGGCTTTATGAGGCTTGTTTTTCACTGGTCGCCTCGCCGCTGGACACTGCTACGTCTCCAGTCATGCATCGCAGATGCCTGTGGACATCTGTGTGTGTGTGTGTGTGTGTGTGTGTACAAACCTATTTCCGCAGAGGCGCCGGCGTGCTCGGTACGCCCACTTCTTATTCTTGTCCGTTCAACGGGTATCCCTTGCGGCTGCGACCACCAACATTTGTTAGAAGCACGCCGTGCACGCACGTCCTCTCGACGCCCAAGTTGCTTCGCACGAGCAGTATTCGGTCTCCTTGACTCTGTCTTCTCTCTGTCATACCTTCCTTCTGACAACATGGCAAAGCCCGGAAAAGAGAGCGACAACAAGAGCACGCCACCGCACCATGGTGAGGGGTGGGGGGTCAGCGTGATGTGAAACCGAAGGATTCGGGCACCGCACGACAGCCACGTTGCCCACTGCCCACGCAGCGCCCCCCCCCCCAGCATCACTAATTATCATAATCGCCTTAGCTGTTTTTGCTGTCCTTGACATCCTCTCTCGTCTCCTCCTCCCCCCTCGCTTTCCACCCCCTCGACCACGTCTTCTGTACTGCGCACGGCACACACACACGCGCGCACCTTTCCCCTCCCCTTCGAAGCTCTCGAAGCATAAAACTTTTGGAAGCAACGCTTCGCGCACCGCCCCCATCCCCGCTCCCCTCTCACGTCCGCTACTCAGCCAAAGGGCGAAGCGCTTGGAACCACGGACGAGAGCCTACTCGCTAGCACTCAACCCCCTGCGCCCGCATCCAGCTCACGCACATACGAAATGGCTGCCTTCAACGCACTCCTGCGTATCCTCAGCTTGGCGCTGCTGCTGACCATCGCCATGGCGATGCCAGCGCATGCCTGGTGGGCCAAGGGTCACATGGCCGTCGCCGAGATCGCGCGCCGCAACCTCCATGCGGATGTGCTGGAGAAGGTGCAGGCGTGTGCGACAGTCCTGAAGAAGATGGGGCCCTTCCCGCAGAGCTCCACGATGGTAGAGCTGGGGCCCTGGGCGGACGACCTCAAGTCGCTCGGCCTCAACTCCATGGCTACCTGGCACTTCATCAACACCCCTCTCAACCCCGACAACATCGTGTTGACCATCAACCCGGTCCAGAACGTCAACGTGCAGACGGTGATCCCAATGCTGATCAACGCCATCACCAACCCCCATGCCACCTCAAACTCCATCGCCACCTCTGTCGCCAACCTCATCCACTACGTCGGCGACATCCACATGCCGCTGCACAGCACGGAGCTCTTCTCCAAAACCTACCCGCTCGGTGACAACGGTGGCAACGCGCAGCAGGTCGTGGTGGATGCGGCGAAGGGCACAA
>LJSK01000085.1:8698-32204 GCA_001299535.1 Leptomonas seymouri
CTCCCGTCTTTGACCCAGGAGCCCCCCACCGATAGCCCGGGCAAGGAACAGAGCGACTTGATCCCGTCCGACACGGTGCGTCTTGGCCGTCGACGATCCAGCGTGCGTCTTATCCCGACCAACGACATCGACAAAAGCGCCGGTGACCGGCAGTCACAGAACTTAGCCCACTCGAAAAGCGGGATGCGGCGTCGCAGCAGCCTCCTCATGCAACAACAGCTCTTCATTCTTCAGCAGCAGCATTGGATGATAAATTCGCAGCAGCGTCGGCGGTCGATGCCCAGTGAAATGGGCTTCATGCTCGAAGAATCCCCATTACAACAACGGCAGCTACGAACACCGTTTTTCCGTCCTGTGGCGTGGAGTAACCCCAACGTCGATGATGGCACAAGGCCGCCTCCCCATCCGCAACCACATCCACACCGACCTGTGCCATTAGCATTAACAGGAACCACGACGCTTGCTAATCCGGCACCGGATCTCAATGAGTTTCCTCCACGCTCTGAGGCGAGTGAGGGCGGCACACCGAGTGGGTCGGCGCCGAAACCATCGCTGCGGCTGCAGGAGAAGCGGCGCGCCTCTCAGGGGCTGGATGCTTCCCCATCGCCGTCTCCGCTGTTTCCGAATGTGCTGGCAGAGAAGGCTACGCAGCAGTGCGTACACCGCAGTGCGCCGGGGATGTTGCCGGAGTCCATCTCCTTCTACAAGGAAAACGCGTCGTCACCGCCGTCCTTCGTAAAGCGCATCGGCATGCTTTTTAAGACCTCCACAACGCACCGGCGGCCGTCGAGGGAGCACAAACCGCAGGAGCACAGTAGCCGCTTCGATACGGTGAACACAAAGGAGGTGGGCGCAAACGAAAAAAATAAAAACCCCTTGTCGATGCAGAGCGGCCATGGCAACAGCGTTGATCCCGTGATGAAGCTGTCCGCTACGGAGGTGGTCAAGCCGAAGGATTCATGCGAGACGGCGCTCGATGGGGTCGATACAGCGCCGACCGCGCGGAGGAACGCGAAGAAGCACCGGAAACCAGTTCCGCGCACGCTGTCTTTTTTTAACCGCTTACGTGACCTCACGGGCAACCACCGCAACGACGATACGGAGGAGGGGTACAGTGGTGGCCACAGCTGTTCACCGTTATCTGATGACTACACATACGACTCAACGACATTGGACGGTAGCAACAGTCCTTTCATGAAGACTGGAGACTCACAGGCTCTTGGCAAGGTTGCGCGTAAGAGCGCGGCAGCAAATAAAGTGCGTGCGCCGCCGGCGGAGCGGGACAGGAAAGGGAAGGAGGACGGCAACTCGACGCAGAGCGCAGAGGTGGAAAGTACAGACGCCGTCTCTGGAGACGAAAGTGACGAGCACTATAGCGCCGGTGAGGAAGGCAGCAACGGCAGCTCGGATCATCGGAGCTTCTCTGACAACAGCGAAGACGATTCGGAGAAAAGGCTGCTTGCGATGCCGTTATCACCAGGCACGGAATACACCCCTTCCTCGTTCTTTTATAGAGACACCGTGGAGACGATCCACCCAGCGTCGCCGTTGCCTGACGTAGCACGTGAGTTTTGTGAGAATGCGACGGAACGACCACAGTTAGCTGCCGCAGAGCACCCCCATACCGCGTCCCTGCCATATTTCCTACCCGATCTTCAGTTGGATGGCTGCGTTCCCCGAATGCGGAGTGGCCGCGAACAAATCCGCCAGACTGCGTCGTCGCAAGACAGCTCTATGATGTCACCAATACTGCAGAAGTCACAGCACACGCAAAGGACGGTCAGCTCGACGTATTCCAGCAACAGCGAGTACAACCTGAGCGGTATGCTTCATTCTCCCTCTTCCGTGGAGGGAACGAACCATGTCACAGTGTCACCTCTCTGCACCTCCGTACCGTCTCCGAATAGTTCAAGGACGACGAATACCCACTGCAACTTTGCGGTGAACTCGGACATGTCACCGATGGCAAAGCGCTTCCCCGCTTCGTCTCGGCGCTACCCCCGGTCAATGGCGCAGTATCAGCCACAATAGAAACAATTTCCACGACAGAAGCATACGCGGTATGAGAAGCAGAGGAGATGCTAACATCGTTCCTCGGTTGGGTGCGTATTAGCTTCTTTGGCAAGTGCACCATGGAGTGTCTATTGCGCTTTTGACGGTGCTGGCCGCTGCACTGCACTCCGTCTCGCTGCCCTCTTCCCCCCGCCCGTTAGTTGCTACTCACCGATGCACTTTTTCTGTATTTCAGTTATAAAAACTGGCTTTGGGGCCTTTCTCTTCTCTTTTATCGCTGCAAGCGACCACGCCGAGTTTGGGAAATCATTCTAAGCATTGTCGTTGTAAATGCAAACAACTAAGTGAAGTAACCATTGCCTGTTTTGTTCTCTCTCTCTTTGGCGTTGTGCTTCGGCGGAGTGCAATGCCGATAATTTTCAGCTGCCTTTGCTGTTTAGTTTTACTTTGCTGTAACGTCTCGAGCCCTCATCAGCGTTCTCCACCTTCTTTTTCTACGTCCACGCCCGAGTATCCTCCCTTTTTTATTTCTTCCCCCGTATTCTTCCCGTTAGATCCATTCCCTCAGTTTCTTCCTATTCTCTTTGGATGTACGCACAACGATCTCCCTCTGCGCCGCCTGCCTCCTCTTCCTGAGTGCACTTCTTTTGCTTCCTGTCCGTTGCTCCCTTTAGGCAAGGGTGACTTGCAGAGGTCTGCTGGAAGCCACCCTCCCCAAAACAAATAATCCAACGAGGAGGTGGCGGCAAAGGCGGGAATGCAGTGAAGAGTGCCTGTTCCGGACGCCAGAAGTGGAAAGAAGGACGCTCCGTCGAACCGTTCATCCACGCCACGCCAAAGTAAGGTCATTTTGTGTTGTTCTTTTGTTTTCCATTGTTTCCCCTTGCTCGCCCTCGGACTTCGCGTTTGGTCGACAGACGCGTGAAGGCGCCGATGGCTTCTTTTTTTTTCTTTTAGTACGTTAACGATTAGAGACGGGCGAACCTAAACAGCAAAGCAAAAAGAAAATGGCGGAGGCAGACGCTTCACGCGAGCGATGAATCGAGCTACTCAGGTCAGGGGGGACTGCGAACAAGAGAGGAAACGGTTCCCCCCCCCTATCCCCGCATTATTCTTATTTTCTTGTTTCTGGTCTACATGCTCACCTCCCTGGGCTTTTTTGTCTTGTTTTTGGCTCTTCTTCTTCTACGATTCAGCTTCACCAAGACTGGTGTTGCCACTGTATTGCTGTTTTGTTTTCTTCTTTAACTATTGCCTGTGCCATTTGCAGTTGAGACGTCTATACTCCTCTGAGTCCTTTTTATTTTCAGTGGTAAGGGACGAATATCGTGCTGCTCGATGTACCTTATACTCTATGCCTGTTGCTATTATCCTCACGGACTTCTCCGTTGATTTTATGGGTGGATGAGGCGCCTCCCTCACTCAACGTTCGTTTCTTTGCTTTCACTGAAAACGAGATCTGCTTTTGCCCATCCTCGTCTTCCTCCTTCTATTGAACGCTGTGTGCTTTACTTCTGTCTGTGGAATCGGATGGTGAGCGCTTGTTTATACGTGTTGTAGAAGCGGCTGTTGGCGGTGTTAGCTGTCGCGTTTCATTTCTCTTTCTTTGTATATGTATATATATATATGCGTCTAGACCGATGCAGAAGCACAGTGGGCTGCGGGTGCAATAACGCCGCTGCTTCGCTGCACCTGTGCCACGCCGTATTGTGTTGTTCTAGTAACGCTGTGGCAGAGCTCGTAGTGAACTTCGGGTTTCTTCTGTCGTTAGTGTGGTAATTCCATGTGCATCCACCCCATCACTTCGCATTGTTTTCCTTTTCAAATTAGCATACTCTTTTGTTTAATTCCGTTAGTGCTTCTGTTGTGCGAAAATACCTGGTTGACTACCGTGAATTCACCTGTGGCGGTAGGGCTGTGCTGCTATGAGTTCTTGAGTGTGCGTAAGCTACAGACTCTTTTCTTCTCCACAAAGAGAAACCTCTAGGATTGCGGCACGGTGTCTTTTCCCAGCTGCTGTGGATCACCGTGTCCTCAGTTTTCTGATGGACGGAGCGTGATGCGTACTGCGTGCTGCTGGAAGGATGCGCTGCCTTGGACCACTCGCGCCTTCGCGCTGATGAATTCCGACGCAATATCCGTCGTTTTTCGTTACCGCCGTCACTTACAGGGAAATTTGCGGCGGGCACCTCTTCGCTGGGCTCGAGGCAGCTTTTACTCCTGCTCTCTGAAGTGCTGTGGAATCCTCATTGCGTGTTTCGCTCCACTCGTCTCCCCCCCCCCACTTCTCTAATCTTCTCGTCTGTGTGTGCATAGGAATAAGGGCTTTCAGCCGTATTCAAGCGGAGTGCTCTTGTTACGTAATTTATTATCATTGTGGCTCTTGATTTTGAGCTTGGGGTAGACTGCGCCTTCCTTGCTGCGTGACGTAGCTTTTCCTTACGCAACGGGCTGCTAGGTAGCTCGCCGGCCTCGCATTCGCTTCAACACCAGACTCCGAGCGCGCATGCATCCCTGAGGTATAACAGACTACACCGAATCCCACATCTCGCTGCCCACCGCACGGACTGCAAGCTCCGGCCTCTACACCACAGAGGAGTTTGCGTGCAGTGGCGCGAAACACAACATCTCTTTCTCTTCAGCATCACGTTGGGTCTCTGCACGCCGCGCTTCAAGCGGGGAGGTGCGCGCGTAGCCGCTCGAAGGAAGAAAGCACGGCGTTGCTTTCCAGCGGCCCTTGCCACGTTCTTCAGACAAGCACTACAGTGGGTATTCAAACAGGGGAGGCTGCTGCTGTTGACGCGCAGATTAGCGCATATTTTCGTTCGCCTGCCATTTGGGGCCTGATTGCGCTGGCGTATCCACCACTCATGTATGGTGCATCTGCGGTTGTGTGTCCTTACCCCCCTACACTAGCGAGCAACTCGCTGTCCTCTAACCGCATCGGCGCTTGGTCGCCCATGAAAAAGAGCTCTTGCCCACCTACGTTGTCCACCTCATCCTCACGACTAGAAGCTGCCGAGCCCGATCAGACGACGGGGCCCTTTCCTGCACCGATGTACGCCGGCATGATGATGAATACACATGATGCGAACACGTACTGCTCACCCCACACCCATCGTCCTCAGTCACAGAAGTTAGTGCCGGACGTGCAACCGACATTATGCGGAGCGTCCAGCGGTTCCCGCAGCACGCAGAGAATCCCTTCGAACGTCGCTGGGCCGCCGATGTGCACGACGGTAATTACGGGTGTTCACGGTGGAAACGGAGGCAACGCGACGACCGCATCGAATGCGCAGCTTCGTCCGGGGGGTACGCCCGCCGGGGGAAGCGTGTCCGGCCCCATGATAAACGGCGACATAGGGGGGCTGCAGAGCTCGCACTGCAACCAGAGGCCTTATTCTTACCTGATGCCCGGTATGATGAATGGCGCTGGCTGCTTAGCTGGTGCTAGCTCTCATAGCATCCATATGATGTGCGGCTTTGCACCGCCTTACGTGGGCTTAGAAAACGGCTACCCGGCCGTGCTACCGCCCACCTTGTCTATACGTTCAGAAGGCAATAGAAGTGGGTACGTCATGGATGGTTCGGCGTCGGTCTATTATGGCAGTAAGACCAGCAGCAGCACGAGTAGCAATAGCTGGACCGGTGGTGGCTGCGGTGATGTGCCGCCCCCTGTGCCGCCGCCCAATGCCTCCTGCTCCGTCATGAACATGGCGAGTCAGCACGGGCTCTACCGAACGGATGGTTGCGCCCCTGGGAGCATGCGAGGTGGGTCCTCAATGAGCAACAATAGCATGCGCTTGATGCCGGGTCCGCCAATGTTTCTGCAGCTCCAGAACATTTACGTACCTCCGAACGCTGCTGGAGGCCCACACACCGGGTCCTCCGGGCAGACAACGGCGTGCAACGGCATCGGCAGCCGGGATGCGGCGAGGGGCCCCAACGCTCCATGGCATATACCCACCTCTTATGCGTCCAATGATTATCAGGGCCCGGACAGTCGCCGCCAGCTGTCTGCTGCGTTGCAGTCACAATCCCAGGGTTACCGTGACGCTGAAATCCACCACGGCGACATGCTCCGGCAGAGTGGCCTCACGAACCCGCCGTGGCTCCCGGAGATCAGTTCGTCGTCGAGGATGTCGAGGTCCCCACCTATGCAGAAGCAGCCCACGATGGAGCGTTGCACGTCGCGGAAGTCCATGACGAGCGTGGGCCCCATCTTCTCGTCGAAGGAGGACGTCGAGCACGGCTGCAAGCAGCCCGAGCGAAGGATGAGTTCCTCCAGCTCCGGCTTCCCGCATCTGCGGCCGCAGCGGTCCACCCGCTCTCTCACCAAGAAACGTGGGCCGAGTCAGAATCCGTCAGAAGACTACACCGACTCGGGTACTGCCACCTCACCTCTCCACAAAAGTATTTTAAAACGCATAGCGAGCCAATGCAGTCGCATAGGTCGAAGGGCAGTGGGTAGGCGCTCGACGCGTCGCCGGTCAGATTACAGGAACAAAGCCCGCCACCGGTACAGCGACAACCCGACTTCCCCTTCCGCATCGTCCATCGCGCCGTCTGACGCCTCTTCTGTTTCTTCTTCTCTCGTTGTGGGGGATGAAGGTAACGGTGATGCAGATGCACAATTTTTACGCGGCTCCGATTACTCCAATGAGTCGAACAGCGATGGTGTGCGGGACCTGCGCAACGCAACATCTACAGTGTGTGGTACCAATTCAGGCCACGTTCCCATCGCCAAGCGTCGTCGAGTCTGGGTGGCACCGCTCGATGCGCATGTAATTCATCTTGCCATTCAGCAACGTAGAGGATGACGTGTGATGAAATTCGTTGTCGCAGATAGTCTTCCACGATATGCTGCGTTTTTCTTTTGTTTGTTTGCTCTTGTTCTCTTGTTTTTTTTTTTATTTTTTGTGTGTGTTATTTGCTTCTAAGGCGCTCACTACTGTGGCTTCTTTCTGATGATGGTGTGGCGGTTTGTGGTTGTTCCCTTCATTTTATGTTTCCTCTACGGATATCAGTGTTTTGTTGTCTTTTCCCTGGCACTGCGATGTTTTCTTTCGCCGTTACTGCGTTTACGTCTATGTTATAAAGAGCTGGCCCAGCACTCATGTGGTTGCACGTGTGCTCCTCAAAACTTGCTTCTTCATGTTCCTAGGCTCGGCTGTGACACTGTGTAGTGCTCTCCTTATGCAGAGCAGAAAGTCGGCCCTTTACTTTATGCTTCCCTGCTTTTCTCTTTTGCGTTCCCCTATCCCACGCTGTTCTCTAAATAATTCTTCCGCTATCCGATGTACATCTATATATGTATATATATATATACTGGCGGTTTTGTAATTTCTTTTTCTTTCTGCGTAATTGCACAAGCCCGCTACTGTTTTCTTTTCTTTTCTATTTTCGTTTGCGGCGCCTTCATCCCCAATTCGGGTTGCTGATGATGTTCTTCTGCACGATGCAGTTCTGGGTGCTCACTGGGAACAGTGAGATAGGATGTAAATTTCAGCAACTCCCTAATGATGTTGTCCTCATTTTCTCTGTTGTGTTTCGTTGTTTTGGAATTTAATGTTTTCATTTTTCACAGAGCTGCGGTGCTGCGTCGTACCTCCCCTACATGTCTGGCTCCAGTGCGTGAGGGAGAGGATGTGACTGTGCGTGCACAAGCTTTAAAGTAAGAATAAAGCTAAAAAAAAAAGAGAATGAATGCATAACGCACATTCATGAGTACTGTGGGTGCTCCCACAACTTCTATTTGCCCCTCTCTGGTTGTTGTTTCGTCATTCTTCGTTTTTTTCTTTTGATGTCTATTGCTGTCCTCCTTGGAAATTCTCTCGTCATGACGGCCCGTGTGCCGTAGCAGTCGCTGTCAGGAGGCTGCGGTTTCTGACGATCCGTAGCGTCTCCATTCCGTGTTGCGCTCCAGCGTGTTTCAGCGTTTCTCATTTTGTTTTGCTCTCGTTCTTTCTTTCACTTGTACTTGTCTCGACAATTTACTTTTGTATTTTTCATTTTGTGTCAGTGGTGGTGCCCCTTATTTTTGGAGTTTGAACTGACGTCAACAGATCATTGAGGTCTCGCACTACACTCTTCCAGTTTCTACCTTTGGATTGTTGCTTAATGATGTGTTTTGACCTCACTTCCACATCGGCCCACGAATTTGAGATATCGGTGCGGTGAAACACTCTATGGATCTAAGCTTAAAAAAGAATTCCAACGCATGTACATGGAGCAGCACCTTCATGCATTCACTGCTGCTGCGAGGCCAAGGTTTCTTCACCGCCTTTGTACCACGCAGAGAGATGCTCGCTTTGCAGGCCATCACTCCGCTCCTCTCTTTTTTTATTTGGCGGTCCTTCGTGGTCCCTCGGTGGAGCTCCACTCCGTCGGCCACATCGTCTCATCGGCCCCTCCCTCCCTCTCTCGCGCTCTTCTCTATCCAGTGTTTCAGGTCGCACAACTCCCAAATAGCGCAACCTCATTTGTTGTTGCTTTTTCATTTGGCTTCTTCTACACTTCAGGATGAAGACAGCGGGCGACACACGCGGGGGTAGAGGCCGCGGTCGCGGTAAAAGGGGTGGGCAGCGCTGCAACGCAGCTCCTCCCACATCCCAGAGGACCAACAGCGGCAGAGATGAAACTGGTGAAGACAGGAGTTCTCACGCTTTGCTCGAGCTTGGCGTGGCGCCGGTCTCGATACCACACGCCTTTGAATCGAGCTGTGCTCACGTGAAACGCTGCCGTGAACGTGGACGTCTTTTCCACCTTCCATGCCCCCAAGGTGTAGTCGCAGACTTCGCGGTTATCGAGCGCACCATCGGTGGCATGGACGACATGATTTACAAAAAGCATCGTGACGTGTGGGAGTATCTGCCACGTGGCAATGCACGTGTGTACGTTAAACAGACGCCATGCGACCCATATGTGCTTGTTGGGGCTGTGAATGGACTCCGCAAGTTTGGCTACAACGACAGCGACTACGGCTACCCGGATGCTGTGAAGACGGTGGTGGCAGTGGAGAAGGAAAATGGCGAGTGTGGCCACCTCTCTGCTGTTCTGCTTCCCTCAGGTGCAGCGGAAGTGAGCGCGCGGGCAGAGGATGGCGCCAACTGCTCGAACCGCTTTTGGATTGTGGGCAGCAAGAACGTGCACGTCGTGCTCGACTACCACATCTCCGACGCCTGCCTGGAGTACTACAACGCCCTGGGCCGTCGCTACTCCTACGCAATCAAGATTGCCCGTCTGTGGAAGCAGATGCTGGCTGGCGAGGCTTCAACGACCGACACCGCGGTCGGAGCCAGTGTAGGCAAAAGGCTAACCGCTGAGCAGGCTCTGACCTTCCATGAGGCGCTGCACTCACGACAGTGGACCAGCTGCTTCGAGGCTATCTTCTCCGACAGTCAGCACCTCGTGGACTACGGCGGATCTAATGAACTTCGCTTTTATGCTCTCACAACAAACAAGCGTGCCTTTGAAGTGGCCCCGGTCCCCAAGTCGAGCAGGGTGGAAGACCATCACGAAGCGGCAGCACGGGACGGTGACGCAGAAGCGCCATCATCAGCGGAAAGGGACGAACGTTGGTACTCCCGTGAGGACGGCCTGTGTCTGCCGGTCAGTGAGGCCGGTGCCTTCTACTCCAGCGTTGGTCTTCCGTTTTCCACACACAGCAGCTTGGTTCCATACAACAGTGCGGAGTATGCGTCGCTCGTTGACACGATTGGCCGGCGCACCAACTCCGAGGGTTGCGTGATGTACGGCTCGGACGACTCGGGGAGAGTCGTGCGTGTGTGGAAGGAGAAGTCCTACCCCTACGTGATGGAACGTGCCACGCGAGAGGCCATCACAAACCACAAGCTGGCCGGCAAGGACCTCAGTGATGCGATGAAGAAGAAGCTAAGGCAGCAGCGACCGGAGCTGCGGGACTACTTCAAAGATTGGGAGGCCACGCGGATGCCTTGGCTGCTTCACTTTGCGGCGTGGCTGCAGGTGACGCGTCGTCTCACTCCAAGTATGCAGCGTGATGAAGTTTTTACCCTGCGCAATCGGTGGCTGTCCCTGCAGAAGGAGTTTCAGGCGGATGTCGACCGCGACCCGGAGCTGTATGATATATGCGGGCAGTACCAGCCGGATCCGGTTCAGTGGGGCACCGACACCAAGGACTTGGACGTGATTAAGTTTGTCGGTCCGCAGGGATGCGGGAAGTCTACTCTCAGTCGCGCATTTTACACACTGCTGCGGCGGGCGAAGTACAGCCCGTGCTGGGTAAACCAAGATGAGTCGGGCAACCGCAGCAAGTTTCTCGCGTCGCTGCGGCGGGCCACACACAGCGAGGCCGGCGTGACGCACCTTCTCGTGGACAAGATGAACCTCGACGCGAGAATGAACCACGACTACGACAACCTCCCCCTCAGCTTGACAGTCGTCTGGTACCACCCGGACGGCGACAATGCTTTCTACGACGTGTGCATCGACCGTGTCCTGAGCCGTGGGAGCGGACACCGGACGATACGGCTGAACCCTGATCTTAGCCCGAAGGAGCGCGCAGCGGAGGAGAAGAACATTCGCACGTTTGTACGCAGGGCTGTGCAGGCCTGCGAGACGCCGCAGGACCCCCCGGAGGCAATACTGGAGCTTGACATCACGGCCCCCCTACACGAGATGGTGCGCATGATGTGGGAAAAGCTGCAGGAGAACGGCACAAACCCCCTTCCACCGATGTCCGACAGTGACGTGAGCGAGGCACTGGATTTAGCCCATCAGTACGAGTCGCTGCTGTGCAGTCTGCCCAAGGCACCGATCTACGCATGCATCGGCCTACAGCAGCGCGACCAGGTCGAGAAGCTGCTCTCCGTTGTGCCGCCGGAGTTTACATCGGGACAGACAGTCCAGTCAGAGTTTCACGTGACAACGAAGTTTTTTGGTGGTGAGACAGACCCGCTTGCGTTTGTGACTCTGGCGCAGCGGCTGGGGCAGTTCGTGTCCCTCACGCTGGACTCTGTTGTGGCCGACGCGGACGGCGTGGCCGTTACGGTGAAACGAAACGACGCGCACTATTCCTGTGAAAACTCACTTCCACACTTCACCATTTCAAACCGGAAAGGGGTGCCACCGAAGTACAGCAATCAGCTCATTTCGGCGAGCGACTACCCAGGTGACCCGCATCAGCGGCGTGTGGTGCGGCTAGCGGAGGAGGTAACAGTGAGGGGCGTCTGTGAATTCCGTTAAGTGCGGTGTGCACCCACCCTCCATCGAGCTTGCATTTGTTGAGTCGAGAAGCGCGAGTCTCCTTTGTCTTTTGATTTTATCATCACTGTTATCTTCTATTTCTCAAATTCATTTGCTGTGAGGCCCAGAGCGCGTCGTTTGCCGAACAGGGCCTTCAAAGCGCGCCACGTGTCTACGTTAACGAGACGCATGTCGTTGATGGAAAGCGTCTTTTTTCAAGCTACAAACTTCGGGTCGTAATGAGGACGGTAACACCAAACGAAACAATGTTATGCTTCTAGTCTGCTGTTCGTGTTAGTCTACTGCGCCGGTGGCGCTGGCACTGTTCTCCTCTTGCTGGTATTCTCGTCTTTAGTGTGTGGTGGCACTTCTGCGGAGTAATTCCACAAGCACTTTCACCTGTCCGCACCTTCCCGCATCATCTTCGCCCCTCCACTCACCGCTTCCACACTGCAAGTGGGGTGTGCTGCGTTCCTCTCTTGCAACCCCCTTAGACATAGCAGCATCGTTGTTGTGTTGTTGCTATCGAGCTTTGTTGTCTCTCTTCTTATTTTACAAAGAGTCTTCTCTTCTCATTTCAAGCAAATTACGTTGCCGACACGTGGCTGCAAGTGCTTGCGTGAGATTACCAGCATTCCGGTTTGTGTAGCGCACCCGGGGCTTGTGGCGATCAAGGCTGTGCGCTCGATTGAATTCGTGTTTCAGAATTTTACGGCCGCTCGCGGCACTCATACGCACCACCCGGTTGTGCACTGCATATTTGTCCAAATGAAGGTGGACGCCTGGAAGTAGCGAAGGATTTTATCATTTAAGTGTCTGTAGTGCCGGCGCATGTCCGTCCATCTGCAGGAAGGAGTCACCTTTCAGGTCTTCATCTGGAACAAGCGCCGCTACGCAGTACCCATCGGTGCCCAGGGAGAACAGCTCGGACCCCCTCTGCACTTCCGCAACTTAAACCGCCTGAAGAGAAACGGCTACGGTCCTGGCAGCAGCAACACCTCTCTTTCCGAAGACACGTGCTTGTCCCCGCTTCCCTCTTACGCAGACGTTGCAGCGCCACCAGAACACAGGCGTTGCTCCCTCAGCTCCGTGAGCACCCACTCCTCTTCCTGTCGCTGCGGACGTCACCGGCAAGGTCGCTCCGTCAGCTTTTTTGATAGCGCTGCGCCTGCACCGGCGCACGGAGCTCCGCTTGAATGCCCAGAGAGGGGGGCGGTTGCTCTTCCCTCCATCTTACAGAAGGGAAGTAGCTTTCACCCTCCCTTGCGACCCCTCTTTGATTTCGAGTACGAGCCTCCCTACACGCCTCGTCAGAGCGAGAAGGATAAAACTGAAAAGATCAAGAATTTGGATGATGCAGATGAATCATTCGTCACCCCCAGGATCACGCGCACGTCAGAGAGTCGTGCGTACCCGTCACCCTCCTTACTAAACTTGCAGCAATTCAATGTCGCTGCGGGGCAACTCACACTGCTACCACTGGCGCTGCAGCAGAACAGCAGTCCTGGTACGTGCCCTGGGACAAAAAGCAGTAATGCGGCCGCGGGCCTTCGTGCTCAGAAGCCCCTCTGTGTGCCAGCAAACAGCTGCACAGAGCCCGTTGAACGTGTCTCGCCGTCTCCGGCCCCAACAGCGGAGACAACGAGAATGGCGGTGGAAGCAATTAAAGCGAACCTTCCCCCGCAGACATCAGAGAAGGACTTGTCGTTTCCATCGGACGATCCTGTTGTGCTTGTGCACGCACCCCTGCAGTCCTCACCACCTGAGGTTCCTCTTCACTTTATGGAGCTGACGGCCCTCTCGACTGCAACTCCTGCCGAAGCAATGGGGACCGCGCCGTCCTCTCTCACACCAGAACTGCAAAGGGATGATTCAAAATCAGCAGTGCTGGCTACCCCAAAGCGTGCTCCGAAGCACAGGCTCTACCGGTATAACAGACGCCGTCGTAAAAGGATCAAAAAAGATATGCAGAGCGGCCAAGACGCCGCGGCGGCTGTGCGAACGGAGAAGCTTCAGCTGAATGTGGAGGGGAGCACGCAAGTAGATGAGGGGGCGAAGGCGCAGCAGCGCGAACGGCACGGCGTGCCCTCAGCAAGGGAAGTAATTAGGCTGGAGGATCCCCCTTTTAAGACCCCTCCTGCGGGCCACGACGATGTTCTCGCACAACGGCACTCGGACTTCGTCCCTTCACCACACGCACACCAAGAAGTCTCACCGCAGCCCAACAGAGCCCTCATAGCCGACTCACTGAGTAGCGCTACAGGTCGAAGCGCTTCTCTTGAATGCGCTGATTATCCCCTTGATCTTAGAAAAGCGAAGCCCAGCAGTGTACACTGCAAAGACGACGGCAACGAAGGGATAAAAGACCCGCAGGTGGCCAGTATCACTTTTGGTTCGCAGTCAAGCAGAGGCGGATGCGATGTGTGCCGCGATGTCACCCCGCAGCCCGCTACGCAGAACACGCCTGTGAAGCCTTCCTGTCAAATTCTACCGGATAAGGTGTTGCCAAGGAATGCCGAAGTAAATGAAGCTGTGAAAGCTGCACGTGGCGCTTCACATGTTGGGGAGCATCGGCAAGGCGACCACTATCCTCCGCTGGACATAGCGACCCCAACCCGAGCACCGTACTCTGCTCCAGCGCAACTGCGTCACCGTGTGCGTGAGGCGCCAGACTCGAATAGCGCAGTTGCGGTGCCCCGATGCTCGTTTCTCGACGACGGCATATTGCACCAAACAAAAGAACTCAAACTGCCTCAGAAACGGCTTGCCCTCCCACCGCTGATTGTACGGCTTGTGCGGCACCCACTTGTGCGGCGAAACAGAGTCTCACGGCAGTCTCCGGTGGGTGGGATGTCCCCATTGACTGGCCCGCCACGGCCCATCTCTGTCTCTTCTTGCAGAGACGATGGCCGCCAGTGTGGCAGCGAGTCAACGTATTCTGATGCGTTGCCCAAGCAGGGAAGTGTGGAGTGTGCTGCAGCAGAGAGCCGTACTCCTAAAAAATCCCAAACCACGAAGACATCCTCCTCCAGCGATCTTATCCAGCATAATCAGAGCCCTCCGTGGTCGACGATGGTGGAGCGACTTCGCAAGATGCTGATCGTGAATCCGCCGACAGAGGAGGATGTTGATATGCAGCGGCTAAGCTGTTTCCGTAGTTAGCGATCCCTCGCAAAGTCCTGTGTGCTCAGCGGGCCGCCTGTGGAGGCGGTGCAGAGCGTTGAAAACAATTTCTCTTCTGTGGAGCCGGAAGAGCCAGTGAACCCGGCAAGTCGCCACCGTGGGGCCAAGAAGCATCTGCTCCGCTAATCAACCTGGACTGGCGGAGAGAGTTCATGGTGACGTCCCCCTCTTTTTTGTTTTTCCTTTTTTTACTTCTTTGTGCGCACCTGCACATGAGCGCTGGCGTGGGAACGACGAGTACGGCGGTCCGCGTTATTTCTTCTTGTTTGGTTTGATAAATCAAGCTCGTCGTTTCCTTTTCGCTATCCCTTTGATTGTTACTGTTTACTGGTTATTCCTTCTCTTCTTCACTCTGATCTTCTTTTCTTTGCGTTTCGTTTCATTGACTTTGTGCAGTGGCTGCTTCCTCTTCGTGACCTCGGATTCCCTAGCTTTAAATGTGCGTAATGGTTTCTTCTTCTTGTTTTTGTTTTTCGTTCTTTCGCTATTGTTGGCAAGCCGACTCGTAAACAGGGTGCGTCTGCGATTATTCCTGTCTTGTTTACCCCTTCGCATATCCTCACGGCTACTGCAAAGTCACTTGGGTCGCTGTACGTTCTCTATGCGACCTCGATAATGCGCAGATTTCTCCATGAAATATGTTGTTCGAAGAACTCGCTTGCTTAAGTTTTGCTACCTATTTCTTTTACCATCTTTTCGCGAAACATTTGTGGTCTGCTGCTAAGGATGCGGCTTCTCTTTCTCGCGCGCGAGCTTCTTTGCTGTTACTTTTTCTATTATTATTTTTGTTTACGCGGTTGGACTGCGTTGCAGATCAAGAAGACTGCCGTCTTGTGTTATTCTTTTCCTTCTCCCGCCATAGACTCACTGCATTTGTGTTTCGGGGTTTCCTTCTGGCCGTTATGTTGTCGGACTGCGTTCAGGGGGTTGGTGGTGGTGGTGCGGGGGGGGGTATGGGGATCAGCACCGGGCGTGGAACACGTATCCGTAGACAGCTACCGCCATTGAAAGAGCACCTTTGTTTTTCTAGGTTCTTCTTTTTGTCTGTGCGTGTCTTCGTCCATCGGCTTTTTGATTCAATGTATGCGAAGCACGTATTTTTCAAAACCTTCGATTGTTTTATTTACTTCTGTGTCTTGTTGCGTGCACCAAGTTTGTGTCCTCTCTTTGTTCTACGACGATTTGGTGCTGTGATGGTTTCCTTATGGTGGTATCGCTCCCCCCATGTTTTAGAATCTGCAGGAAGACAAGGCTGTCGACAAGCAGCTGCTTTGCTGACGCATCCCTGCCTCCCATGCTATTACAATTTCCGAATGCTGCGGCGTTCCTTTCCGTACGCACGCTGCCTCGTTGAATTTCTCCGCGGATGGTTACGTTACTGGTGTTATCGCTCTGAATACGGAGATCAAACCTTCATAGGCAACCACGGCTGCGTCGTTGTCCTCTTCCTCGAGTTCTTGCTCCTCCTCCTATTCGGCGCCACGGCTTCGCTCTCTTTTATCCTATTTCCGTTTGTGTTTTGGGGAGTTTCTGCTTTGTGTGTTTGTATTGGCTTTTGTGCACCGAATGGAATTCGCTGCGCTGTGCTGCACAACGAATCAGACACGCCCCCCCCCCCCCCCCCCGTCATCAGGGCTTTTTTTTTCTTTCTGCTGCTTCGTCCCATAGAGTTTGTCGGGGTGTGCGTGTGTGATGGACAGCGGTAGCTGTGACGTTGAGGCGGAGCACGGAGAGCACACGGCATGCCTTCCACTTCGGTTGAGGCTCTCTGGTACGTGAGAAAGTGCTGCCCGCAAGCCTTCGCCAAACAAACCAAAATGTCGCCAGTTATGTACATGACGGTTGCATCTGTTTGTAAGTGTTTGTTCGTCTGTGTGCGTGTGTGTGTGTATTTGTGTATTGCCCTACTATGGATGGGCGACTGAGTGTCGAGCTGAAAACGTTTTGGGTCCCTTGTGGCTTCTGATTTCTCCTAACTGCACCATACTTTATATTGCCCTCGTCTATTCTTCACTTAAGCCGCATACGCGATTCTCCCTTCTTTGCTTTTGTTTACAGTTTCCATTCAATAGATGTTCACATCTTCATATTTCTCCATGTTGGCTTGCCGGAAGCGTGCCACGCACGTTTTTTTTTGCCGTATTTCGATGTAATGAAAAGAAGAAGAAACATTAATGAACAGAGAGTCAGCGGAGTGCCATCCAAGGTACACGCCCCAGGGGGACATCCGATTGATTGAATGCCGTTGTCCGGTTGCAAAGGGAAGGAGTGCAGGGACCGCAGCGCTTGTGGTTTCCCTTACCGGGGTGGAGGGTGGCTGTGAGAAGTGCGTAGACGTTTCCTTACGTGGCCTCTGATATCACCTCGTAACGCTGCCTCCTTCCGACTCTTTCGCGGATTTATCAAGTGTGTGTGTGTCTGTGTCACTTTCCCTTTAGAATGGCAAAATCAAAAGATTGAAGTTCGTTCCTTCAGCGTACTTCGTCACTCCCTTTTTGAATGTTGCCCTCTGCACCCACTCCCTCACTTCCTCACTTCCCCACCCCCCTCTCCCCTGCTTATGCGGCGGACGCCCCCACAACCTTGGTAGAATGTGTGACCCTCTGCACATCTTACGTACCTTCTATTGTTTTTTTTGTTTTGCTCTCGAGTAATTTGAGGCTCAACATATGTATATATGTCTTTACATATAAATATATATATCTTGTGTTCTGCTTCAGCTCCTGTACGTGCGTTGAACATAGCTCAGGAAGCTTCACGTAGGAAAGAAGCGCCATCCACTCCTCTCATTTCCACGCTCTGTTTTCACTCTACGCAACGCATTATAGCCTCTCACTCTGTTTACGGTTGAATAGCTTGTTGGGCTGGAAACGTCAGCGAGGGTCTCTCGCATATACACGGGCTTTAAACTCCAACGCACTCCGTGCAGCAATCGTTTCCTCTAATATATTTTTTGTGAATTCTTTTACTCTTATTATTTATTGCTTTTGCGTCTTTCGGGTGTTGTGGCACGCTCTGTTCTTAACGTCGGAGGCGTTCCCCAAGTGCACGTTAGTTTTTCGCTTACTGTGAAGTAGACTATAAGCGGGACTCTGGCCTAGTCCCCACCCCTTCTTTTATCATCTCTGCCGTTCTCCCACCATCATCTTTATTATTTATTGTTGCTGCTTTTGTTTTCCTGTTTAGCGCGCTGTGGGGCCCACCTGGAAGATCTTCTTTGATTCACAGGGATACTGGGCGTCTATTCCGCCTTCTTTCATTATAAATCTCTACGCATTTTCTTCTTTGCCCTTCTTTCTTCGTTTTTGTGTGTGCTCTCGATCACATCCCCATCGGGTGGAGTGACACCGTTGCGGTAGACACCTGAGACGTCCCAAGTGAACGCCCCCTCCGTGTCGTACTGTCGCTTTTTTCTTCACGTCTCTGCTTGGAGGCCTCTGCGTCGTCAAGTGCTGTGGAAGATCCCCTCAAGCGCCTGCCGCCTCTTGTGCTGCTCTGCAAACCTATTTTGGTTTGCCCCCCCCCCTCTCCACACAACAACAACAACGACAAAGACCGCATTTGCGAGTGTCCGTTGGTTCTACCGCTTGTCGCCTGCGTCCAAACGAAGGAGCATAAACAGGGCGGAAACGAAGGACTTTGCACTCACCGAGCGCCTTCTTCCTTTGTCCTTCTCGATGACTACCTCCAGCATCAGCGAAAACCGAGGCACATTGTCGATGCTGCCCAACTTGACGCCTTTAAATGGCAGCAGCAGCGGCAGCAGCAGTCGAAGTAGTCGCCAGCGGTGTGCCGATAACAGTTGCAGTGAGCTGTTCATGCAGCCTCTCTCGAGCTGCAGCTCTGAGGGACCACTCGAGGTTGGCAGCAGCACTTCCTACTTCTGCGAGGGGGGCCCACTTCCCTCGCTGTTGGGCTCCGCTTGCTCCTCTCGTGTCTCCGTCGTTGCCTCCTTGAGCGAGGTCCTCATCACGGAGAGCACAAAGCCCACTGCCAGGCACTGGGGTGGATCCAGGGAAGCCGGCTCCTCGTACGCAGACAACTGCCGTTGGGCGAGTGCGAGTATCGATGTGCAGACGGCTGACACCCGTCACGCCATCATGCCCGTGCGCGGCAAAAGGAAGACTGTGGCTGAAGTACAGAAGGGGAATTGTGTAGAGGGCACGGCAGAGGTGCAGGTGCAAGGCAGCGTGTCGAATCCACTGTCAATTCTGAAGTCTACGGAGGTGCCGATCTCGCCATCCGAGGAGAATTTGGCAAGGCCGGCACCTAAGCAATTCCTGCACAACAACCGCCAAACTGGACTTACGTCACTGACCAAGGATGCCTCAGCACGGCGGCAGCAATGGCGTGACTCTGTCAGGGACTCACATCAACGGCAGCTTGCTGAATCTCATAAACAGAACTTACCGCTGGCTTCGCGGGTGCACCGACGGCCGAAGCAAATCTTCGCTCACGAAGACACTCCCACTAAAAACTCTGAAGATGAAACACACTATCTTGGGTCTTCGTCCGCCGACTCACACGATGCGGAAAAGTTCTCCGGCCTCAGCCTGTCAGCGCACACGAACAGCAGCCTGACAGAAGACTGTGTTCGCGTAGCCTCTCCGTCCGTTCATCAGAAGATGAAAGCACGAGTAGCCGCCTTCTTTATAAAGCACCATCTGTTTTCCTGCCGTACAGTGAGGGATGTCGCCCCGCGCCATCATCGCAGCTTTGCGGCCCCAAACGAAGATGGAGAGGAGGATTAAAATGCATTGCCCGATGCGTTGCGCCCCTCTCGCGCCTACTTGAAGGAAGCGGCCGCACGTATCTGAAAACGGGAGACAGCCGCCAGATATGATGAAGACCGTTGATTCATCCCTGAGCAACGGAAGGAGAAAACGAGTAATAGCCGCCCTATAGGCTCACACTTCTGTGTACGCAGCAATGAGCCTTTCTCTGCTTTGTAGTCTTCTTGAGGTTATTTGCCGTCTGCTCTTGCTTTGTTTTTGTGTGTTCGTGTAGAGGTGCGGTACTGAGGGCCGCATCATTTTTTTTTTTTTCTACGTCCTCCTTCATTTTACCTCCGCTCCCCCCCCCCCCCCCACCCCAACCTCTCTTCGCCAAAACCTTTTAGAACACGCAAATACGATGTTTTCATCTCTTTCTGCCTGCCCCCTTTTGTTTTTGTGCATCGACTGGTGTTGTGACATGGTGTCGTCCTCGCCTTCATGTTCACCCCTACAACGACCTTTGCCTCTCATTATTTGGGCTCTGCAGCCCTTTTGTTTTGTGTTGCTATGCCTTCTTCCTCTCTCATATTCCCAACATAGTTTCTGTTAGTATTATTTTTTTTGTGTGTGGGGGCGTGCCCTTTTCTATATTTTATTTTATTATGTGTACATCGTTCCTGTCATTGCTGCTTTTTAACTCTCCCCCCTCCCCCCACGGCTGCTTCTCTGGTCATTGGAACTAAGTGGACTCCTATAAACGTGATATCTACGGTGCACGCCTTGGACCGGAGTGGGCCCATTGCCTGGAGGCTCGTCCTTTTTCCTTTTGCGTTTCGTCGTTATACAGTCAGGTGTGTGCGTGTGTGGAACTCGTTGCTCGTCGGCTTCCCTGTGTCCGGCCCTCTGAGGTGCTATGCACATGTATGCACATATAGATATGTATATATAGATATTCAGGTACGCACATTTAGTTATTTATCGTCTTTGTGGGCGCATTCGGCGACGGCAACAAAAATTCGGACGCGTTGAAATGCGTGCGGTGTTACTCTTGATTTTAACCCAAAAAGGACGCATTTGACAAGGGAATCGAACGTTTCCCTGCGCCAACGCCCGAAGTTGGAAAAATGGCAGTGCTGTGTAGTCCCAACGAACAAAGATGCTCTTGTTGCCTTCTCCACGCAATGCCCATAGGATCAATAGATGAATGTAAAACAACGGAGAGTGGTATAAGGCACTTGACAACATCTGACGCTATCCTATACGCTGGCGCATGTTGGATGCCTGTAGCAAACGCAGTGGAGTGCTCTCTGGCGTGCTTTATTTTTTTTTTCTGTTTCGCTGTGTGGTGCGGGTGTTGGGGAGGGGGAGTTCTTCCATTTTTGCCGCGGTGCGATGCCGCAGCCCCCTCTCACGGCTTCTTAAAATTACGAAACATTTTCTTTTCTTTTTGTGTGGTTTTCCACCGGCCGATTCGACGGGTGTGTCGCGGCTTCTTTTGCAGCTTCGTGTCGCCGTGTCTGTCTTGTAAGCGAAGCCTCAATGAAGGAGATAACGGCAGCGTACAATGAATTTACGTTTCATGTCGCCTTTCTCTTTGTTGGTGTGCTCAACGAAGGACGTCGTTTCTACGTGGGCTAGTGTGACCTCAGTGTTGTCATCCGGCAACAGTGCTCCTGTTGAATACGTCGCGTAGGCGCCGCATCCAACTTTCTTTTATTTATTATTTCGGTGAGTTCATACACGGTGAAACACAGTGTTGTTTCCTCCTTTATTTTCCTCTTTATTTTTTCTTTGTCTTTAGCGAAATGCGTCTCACCCCGTGCCTTCCCGCATCGTTCTCGCCCCTCTGGGTCAAAAACACAAGAAGGAAAACACCGCGTTGAATCCACGTTCCCCCTCTTAAAGGGGGAGGATGGGCGGCGGGAGGTGCTTTACCACGTGTACGCCTCATGCGTCGAATTGGCTTCTGTTTTCCGATACGCTGTACCGGCGCATGCCTTTGCGTTTCTTTCGTTCACCAAATTCAATAATGCGAAGTCGGTAAACGACCGCATCTTTCGACTGGCCCACGGCATTGCACTCATCCTCTCCACCACGGCGTGATGGTGGCAGTCACTTCGTTGGTGTAGGGGTTGCCGCACACGTGGGGCGAGGCCACTTTGTGTGGCCCACCGTGGACGCGTGTTATGATTTCTGTTGCTACGAGCACGTTGATCTGACAACGCAGCCTCAAGGTCCCTGCAAAGGCACGCGGACGGTGCTGACGCCTTCCTTATTTTCAGCATATGTTCTTCTTGTTGCCCTTCCCTCTCTGTGTTGTCTCTCTGGTCGCCTTTGCTGTCGGTTTCGGCATCGAAGGCGTACACGTTATCGTAGGGCACATCTTTCTTGTGCTGGTGCGTGTCGAGAGGGAGCGTCCGCCGACGAGCATTCTACCATCGAAGCGCCCACCGTTATCCGTTGTACTGAAGGCAAATAGACTCCGCGAAGCGTCAGTGAGATGCAACGGGCATCGATCCGCAATACAGCCATCGTACGGTACACCGAAGATCCGCAGTGCGTGGCAAAGCTGATCTGTGTGCAGGACTGGCGGAACTCACTTTACAAATCTCCGGCGTAAGTACCCCACGAAAGAGCGGGTCGACTGATGCAACGCGAGGCAAGTGGACGACTCCGATGGTGAGCGTACGTTGCCGAATGCAGCGCTCCAGTTTAGCTTCATTGACGATCAACGCTGCTGTGCAGCTGCTTCTTTACTTCGTCCCTTCTTTATCATTCCCGCCTTGCACTCATGCATAAAAAGCTTGTATCCAACTTACAGCGACTATGCAGCGTTTGATGCCCCGCCGCTGACTTCTTCATTCTATCTTGCATTGCCACGCCATCACCAGACGTCATCATGCACCACACTTTCGTGATTCACATTAGGTACGTTTTTTGAGGGTTCTTTTTTTGAGCGAGAGACTTTTGCCGCCTCTCTGCAAGTGGCCTTCGCACTCCTCGGCTTACACTTCATCCGCTTTGGCTTTACCCCTGCTTTGTATCACGAACTGGCTGTGCACCTGTAGCTCTGTAAGTGTGCTCACAAGCAACGCAGATACTGAGATGAGAAGCCAAAAACAGAATCAAGCACCATACCCTTTCGTATTGTGATGTTCACGTGACCACAGCTCTACACTTCGAATTGGTCCTGTAGAAAAGGCTTGTAGATGCCTTCTCGTCAGGCCTTTAAAGTGTGTTGATACTCGCTCTCGCTGTTTCCTGGAATCGATACTGCGCCTAAAGGCTATCACTACAAAGCATGGTCTATAATCTGAGAGCTCTGTATTTATTTTTTTGCTGCCGTAAATTTATGTTTGCGCTCGATTGCTGTGGGTCCCCCGCGGCTTCCCTTCGAGGGAGCGCCCGCCCCGCTCCTCGGGCTGTTTATCTCACCCTGTCTGTCGCGGGCATCGTTGATCCTTCTCTGTCTTCAGCGATGATTGTTCCCCCCGTGCGTCCATGGTGGCCGCACTCTTCATGTGAGCATGCGACATTTATTTCATTTCTTTTTTAGTCTCTCCTACTGTGTAGTAGTAATTGTGATACGCGTTGCGTGGAAGTCTTGTGTTGTTGTCGTCTAAACCCCCTTTTCAACTTTCTTTTGCGCCTCCATGGCGTGTGTTGCCTGCACACTGGATGTGTATAGCACTACATCTCCTTCTGCTTTTTTTTTTAATACAGTCGCGGTGGGAGCCTCCTGGTGCTTCCTCTTCTTCTCTTTTTATCGCTGTGGGCGTCTGTTACCGCAGGCGCTGCCTCCTCGTGGCAGACGGACCACAACAAAAGAAAGGCGACGGCCACATATAAATAGAGATCCCAAAGCCCCTCTCGGGTCCACTCTTTCTCCCACGCTGTCGACTGGCTGTTTGCTGGCACGTAACGCTGCACGGGCAACGCAGCACCACGTAAAGCTTCACGAAAAGAAGGAATGTTTTTGGAAATAGTTCAGTACTGCTACGAATTACATCGAGGATGGACCTCCCTAGGCGCTGCACCCATGGCACGTGTGCTCGTAAGACCTACTAGACGCAAGCCAGAGGCCGTGTGCTGGCCCTCCGTCTTCAGTAAAGGGTGCTCTTCCGGACAACCGCCTTTCCACGCCACCCCCTCCCCGTCTCTGTCTGTCACTCGCTCCCCACTTCACTCTTCTGCTTGGGTACGCGTCAACCTGCAGTCGTCTCTTTTGTATTTTTTGTTTTGCTTTTGAGCGCTTCGCTTCTCCTCCCTTCATTTAGTGGCGTTTCCTTCACTTTTTTTTTCGTTTTCCACATTTTTCATTCTGTGGGCATCCGCGCTTCAACGCGTTGTGTTCCCCCCCCCCCCCCCCC
>LJSK01000085.1:32250-44034 GCA_001299535.1 Leptomonas seymouri
CCCCCCCCCCGCCCCGAGAATCGCAATGTTCCGTCCCGCCCAAGACTCGATGAACCGCGTGATGGGGTACTCCGTCAACCGCAGCGCTATCCACGGCATGGGCATGATGATGCGCATGGAGGAACACCAGCAGATGATGTTGCAGATGCAGGAGATGGAGATGATGCAGATGCAGGCGCATGGCGGCATTCCCTACGGGCAGGACGGCATGTGGATGAACCAGCAGCAGCCCATGATGCCAATGGATGGACAGCAGCAGCAGACAATGCCACCGCAGGAGCAGCCGATGACGGCCCCGCAGATGCAGAACGCGCAGGGTTTCCCTGCCGTACCAGAGCTGCCACAAGTTCATGGAAAAGAGGATCGCAAGGCCCCTGGGTCTGCTTCGCCTGCCGCCACAGCTGCCAATGCGAGGTCTCCTGCCCTAAAGACCACCACACCCTCCACCGCCGCTGGGGTGACTGCGGGCGGCGCTGCGGAGCAGCCGTCACAGGTAGGCGGCTTCTCTGCCTACGGAGGCAACAGCCTCTACAATGCACTGCCCACTGACAACGGCGCCACTGGCAGCACAGTCAACAGCAACGGGGGCTCTGTCTATGGCGGCAACAGTCTCTACGGCGACGATATGGCGCTGCCGAGCATAGATCCTGGCCCCCACTCCCTCTACGATCGCAGCAACCCCAATAACATGTACGGCGCTCCCACCAGCATGGCGGCACCGGGGGATTCAGCGGCTAAAGCAGAGAAGGCCATCAGCCCTGCCTCACAGGGGAAGCGCCTTACGACAGGCATGAATCACAAGCCAGTGACTCCAGTTACCGAGACGAACGCGTCTGATCGTGGTGCAGCGCCCGTCACCACACCGGATACTGGAGCGGATGAGGCCTTGCCGACACTGCAGAATCGTCTCTCCAGTGCAGCTGGTGCCCGTCCTCCCTCAAGCCTGCCGGAGCTTCAACGCAAGTCCTCTTTGGCACTCAGAACGAGGAGCAGTAGCAACCTCAGCTCCCACCGCAGCCGTGAAATTCGGCAAAAGAACAGTGAGCTGAAGCGGCAGAATTCAGGTATGTCCTCCGGCAATGCCGCACGACCCTTCGATCGCAAGGCATCGTCCTCTTCTCTTCACGACAAAGAGAAGCAAAAGGACAAGAGGGAGACCAAAGACAGCAAGCGCTCGGCATCCTCAAAGAGCTCCGGCAAGGAGCACCACAAGAAGAGATCTTCATCGGTCTCCTCGTCAAAGTCTAGGGAGAGGGAGCGTCACCACGCCTCGTAAAGTTTGCTGTAGACCGGAGCGCGGCCTTCGCTGTATATAAATGTGAAGAGCTGTGAAGTGTGCAGTAGACCCTTCCACATCATCGAATTCGAAGTCAACTCCGCGTGTCTTCTTTTTTTTTTCTTCTTCTTCAAATGCTTCCGCCCTTTTTCTTTTATCTTCATAGTTGTACGATACACTTTCATTTTAAAAGGAGGGGGGAAAGCCGAGAGGCCAGCTGATGTCCACCCTCCTCCTTGTTGCTGCTTCTATGTTTCAAATGCGCTTTCCCGTCCGTTGATGTTACTTTTACTTTGTTTTTGTTGTTGTTGATTCTTCAGTGGCTGCCCCATGTGCACAGAATATTCGGGAGCCAGTGATGACTTGTTTGTAGGTGTGCCGGTAGGATGGCTACTCCGCCGGCTTTTCTCCTTCATGTTGTATTTTGTGCTGTGCCTCCTTCTTCATCTTCTCGAATTCATTCATCCTTGGCGTTTCGGGGCCTTTTCCGCGTCAGAGTTTCAGATGGTGCCCGCACCGTAATCTCAAGAAGGAGAAGGAGAACTTGCCTTCCCGGCAAGCCTCTCTGTCTTCTGTTTTATTTGAAAGCCTGCTGCCCTTCCATCACCACCACCCCTTCAAGTCGCCCAAAAGATCGATGAGGAGTACAGCGTTTTTGCTTTCTTTGGTCTGGCTGCTTTCATGCTTTCAGCCTAGCGTTGATATCTTCGCGTCTGCGAGTCTCTCCCGCAATCCTCTTGTGGTCCTTGAGCGGCTGTGGCTAGATGGTGCTTGGTTATGCTTGGAGTTGAATGAAGGCAGCGCAAGTGCTTCTCATTTCCTTTTCTGTTTTCATGTTCTCTTCTTTTACGCGGACTACGCGAGCTGCCCCTTCATGTTTCGTGCTTCACAACGGCGCCTTTTCGTTTGCTTACTTGTCTTCATTGTTGTTTCTTCTCTTTCTTACGCGCTCCTATGCTTTTCATCGTTGCCCTTGCCCCCCCCCCCCTTGCACGGATCCTTCTTTGGTTCATTAGGGCCCTTCGTTTTTTTTTCTTTGTTTGCTTGAGTGATATACGTGCGCCTTCTTTTGATGGTTTGGCTGTTGCCTTTTTGTTGTCGAGGTGGATATGTGCACGAGGCGACTAGGTATGGGTATTCTTCGCTTGCGTTTAGAGAGCCCTCTTTCCTCTATTGGTGCTCTCCCCCCTCTCTCAATATCGGTGTGCTACGGTAAAGGCTTCACAGCGACGTGGGTGCCGCATCTGCACGTCGAGTGATGGCGTCGCCCTCCCCCGTTTACCGTCGATCGCACGACGCACAGGAAGAGAAGATAAGGCCATACGTGTGTTTCGGTTCTTCTCTACGAAGGCACGCCCTTAAAAACAACAAATAGAAGAACGCGTTGCAAGGGTGCTCGAGGACTGCAGGGCATCGTCGGCTCGCGCTCGCGACGTCGCTGTGAATGCGACGCTGTGTGTGGCTAACCTGCTGACACACCAGCGCGCTGGGCACAACAACGCCGCATCTGCACGGGTAAGTAAAGGGAACTCTTTTCGCTGAAGAAAGCCTCCTTTCCGCTGCACATGCTGCATACAGGAGGAGCGCTATTGGGCAAGTAATTCCTGGTTTCGCCTCCCTCCCCTCCCCCCACCACATCAAAGCCTTCTTCTCCCTTCTTAAATTGCCGCTCCTCTGTTCTTCCTGACGCCTTCTGCCACCACGAACACCCTCTACTTCAAGTGGCATACGCACCCACCCCTCCCATCACCATAAAAAGTTTTGTTTTCTGACGTGGGCCGGGAGCAGCATCTCTCGCAGTTGCGAAATTCTTTTCCTTGTGGGGCCACGTGGACGCTCTTAAAGTGCGAGCAGGTACGGTGTACTGATGCAGGTCTGTTTTACTTTATGTACGTTCTGCGGCATGCGTCTGTTCTCTCTTTCAGGGGTCAGCCACGCCGTTTGCTTTTTGGTTTAGTGTCGCTTACGCATAATATGAAGCAGATTTTCTCTTTGTGCCTCCTTCACTGCAGTAGCGTCTTTGCCGCTGCGCTCCGCGGGAGTCGCGTCAAACGTCGAAGCCATCTCCGGTGATGATCAGTGACTCGCTGCGGCCGTATGGTTGCTGTGTGATTTCTCCTCTGATTCTTCGGAAGCGGTGGATCCCCGGTCAGTTGCACTTCTATTCCGGATGCTCCGCGTTTCATCAGCAATCCGCCGTTTCATTGAACGTAGAAGCAGAAGGGGGGAGGGCTGACGGGGAAGAGAAGGTGGAGCCGCCAAAACACTGTTGATGTGGCCGGTGGCGGAGACCCCACTCACCGAGGACACCGAGCTCACTCCTACGGAGCCTCCCGCGGCAACCACGTCTTCTGGCATGCACCACTGGAGCCGCACGGCCACCATCCCCCACCAGTTCCCACAACCCGCTTCACCACTCTGTTTAGAGATAACGAAGACCTAAGCTTCTCGCCTGCTTGGCTGTGTCTTCCCCACGCTGCTACCCCCGCCCATGCTTTATTTTACAGTGACAGAGCGGGCACTTGCTTCCGTGAGTGCCTCGTAGATCCCACCACCTCACTGCGAACCCGCCAGCCATACGTCTTGCTTCCCCTCTGCGTCTATCCACACCTGTATGTTCTCCTTCATAACGTGGATGTCGTGTAGTGGGTGCCCTCTATTTTTAGAGAAAAGCGGTGTCTCCCCCGCCTCCCTCACCCGTCTCTCCCACTGCATGAAATACAAATTGTGGTATCCTATCTCTCGTTGCGTGCTGATCTCCTTTTGCGTGTTACTTCTTCGTCCTGTGCGACGCTCTGCGCTTGCGGAGCATCGGTCGCGAGGGGATGGGCATCCTTCGCTACCGATCAACTCCAGCTTCTGTTCTTTGCAATAAGTAAAGCAAGCAATAAAACCTCACCCTAGTGGGCTACGTGCAACATCGGAGCATCTAACATTCTAAGAACAACTGGGTGTGTTGAGGCGCTCCGAGCAACAGATGCACTCTTCATTCTTCCTCTCTCTCCCCACCCCCCAACCCCTTCTCATCCATTTGAACATCACAGTCGCATTCACATCGCATGGGCTGGTGCAGCGTGGGCGGCGTATTCCCCTCCCTCTTGTTCTTCCACACACACACACACCCCACACTCGTGCGATGTCAAGCTCGTTATATTCCTTTGACAGCATCAGAGGCTTTCTTCCTCCGTCTGCCATCCCTGGTGAGTCCATCACCGGCAATGGGTCGACGGAAGAAGCACTGAGCTACGCTTCCGACACGCAAGACGGCACGCGGAACAGTGCCTTGAAGTCCCACGAAAGCAGTGCTTCCTTTAGTTACACGCCAGTGCTCGAGCGGCAGGCCGGGCCTCCTTTTCTCTTAACACCCGCGAAGGTGAGGGCGGGCACAGATGCGCTGTTCGGGAAAGCAGAGCTGAGCAGCAGTAGCGGCAGTAGAGGTAGTAGTTGTCGGCCTCAAAGATTGAGTGAGGGGCTTCGTGAGAGTGTCGATGGCCTGAAGCCTTACAACTACAATGAACTATTCACCCCACCGACGATCGCCACGAGCGACCGTCAGCGAAGCTCTGACCTCTATGGTCTAGGGGGGATGCTATGTCCAACATTACCGCAAAGCGATGACGGCGACTGTAGTGACGGCAATCGTCTGCCCTTTCTGTTTATTGCTTCTGCCAAAGAGGAAGGAGCGTCTCGCGGTTCTGCACCGTCTTCAAATCGCATGGGTGGGGATGTACACACCACCGCTGCATCCCTCCGGAACTCTTACGGGGGCTTTGCAGATGTTTTGGGGACAACAGTCATGAAGAGCAGTATTGACTCTGCCGGGGTGCTGCTACGCAGCAGTGTACAACTGGCCTCTCTGCCGCCGAGTAGTGCGGCGAAGGTTGTTGGTGTGGACACAGAAAACGAGCAAACTCCCCTCTACGGTGAGTTGCGGCCGCTGCTCTTTAGCGCACACTCTACTCGAACTTCAGCCGCCACAACTACCGATCTGAACGGCAGGGGGTCAGCGCGACACAATGAGCATAGGAGGGTGGCACCAGGCAATGCTTCAGCAACGCTTGCAGCGCTTGATGATCCCCTCGATGACGGCAACGACGTGGCACTTGGGCAGACCTATCCCCGCAGCGACGTTGGTGGGAGCAGCAGCAACACACAGCGAAGCAGCTCGGCGACATCCTTTCGGTCACCCTCTCCCCTCAGAACTATTTCCGTGAGGGGTCGCCGGCTGAGCGACGGTGACCTGCGCCGGCGCTCGCGGAGCCGTAGCTCCGAATACAGCAGCCCCGGTGGACCTCTAGCGATTTCCCTAGACCGCAGCGGTCACCGTGCTCCTCGGCTGTCGCCTGCCAGAGATGATGAGGTCACATACTTTACTTTGGGGTCGACAGAGTCGCCGATAACGCAGCTGGGCTCTACGTCAACAACGCGGAATCCGACTCGCACGGCAGGCGTGGTTGAGACACACACGAGTGCCACAGATGTGTTTAAAAGCTGCAGAGAAGCGCAACCACAGCCATCGCAGAGGCAGAATGCTATGAGCAAAACCGCTGCTTCTTCATCCGCTTCAGGGGACGCGCGAGCGGCTCTCGGCGCATCCCGAGAGGCGCAGCGCTTCTACGATTTCAGCTTCGTGAAAGGCTTTGCCGCTGGCGACGACGATGGTGAAGGGGGGGAGAGCGACGTGCTGCTCGACTACAGCGCACTCGAAAAGTCTGCCCCAAACCTGCAGAGGGACGTCAACCCGTGGCACGGCACAGATGATGATGTTTTCATCGACGCCGACTATGGCAACTTGATGAATTTGGCTTCTGCGTCCCTTGACAGTAAAAAGAGGCAGCAGAATTCACCCCACGCGCCACCGAATGCATCGCCCGCGTGGTCGTCCACAACAATGAATGACATCCCGGACCAGGCACCTCTGCCCGCCAACCGCGAGCCTGCAGCCCGGTTAAACAGCCTGCGGCCGCTCCCCGTCACCCCTCTAGACACGAGTGCCCTCGGCGCCACCCACTCTAATGCTCCATCACAACCCGAACAGAAGCATCCGATGTTTACGACGATACGGATGGCGATGCCAGCTATGGACGGGAGTGGCCGTCGCTTCACCTTTGATGGGCCCCAAACCACGAAGGACCACGACCATCAGCATCATAAACCCTCACGCTCCACTTCTCTCCCCAATGAGAAGTATCGGTCACCACACAGCGTTGTAACGTCGGGGAGCAGCATGGAAATGCACACGCTGCCTTCTCTGGCAATCGGCGCTGGGCAGACCTCAGAGAAGACCCCACCAACGGCGAAGGGGCCCAAGACAAGTGGTGGCGCCTCCGCCACCACCGCGACAAAATCGCCGTCAGATGCACGAGTTAGCAGTGGCGACCTGTTCTCGCTGCCCTCCATCGCCGGCGCCACGCGTCAGCCGCATGAACCCTCACCTTCCGTTGGCCGCAGCAATGCACCCCAGAGCAACAAGCCCTCCGCAGCGCTGTCTTCCCCCGCACAGAGTAGTGGCACCAGTGCAGCGGACGGTGATCCAGCCGCTAAGCTTGCCATGACGGACGCCTCCCTTTCACCCATCACAAGCGAAAAGGACTCCGTTGAGACCACCGATCAGAGCACGATCCTCCATGCAGCCCTCCGGCAGGTGCAGAGCAGCGTGAGAATTCGTACGGAGGTATGCGAAGCGGACCTCCTGCCGCTGAAGAACGTGCCGTGGCCCCTGCCACCGGCCGCACAGGGAATCATGATCCACGCCAGAGTCTTCGATCCGCACAACCTCCGCCCACGCGGACAGAGGATCCGCACGCTACCCAACGGCAAACGCCGAGCCAACTGGATGCCGCCAGAGACCCATTACACTACCACCCTCGCTGACCTTGCCGCCAGTGACGACGAGGAAGACTTGGAAGCAGGGGAGCAAGAGGTGGCAAAGTTCCTCGCGATGCAGGAGCTCGATGACGGCATCTGGGACGGCGAGGGCATGGACGAGAACCGTTCTTTCTCAGGTGACCAGTCCTCACCGACGTGTGGGTCTGCAGTAAAAAATGGAAGTCCACCGCTGCCAGCGTGGGCTCCGCTCCGTGTGGCTACTGTTCCGTCCACTCCCACGGCGGTGCCCACCGCTCCGCGCCCACTGAGCCCTGACAAGGCCTACTCCGCAAATTCAAAGGGGATGAGGGCTGCGCACCTGTCGAGCTCACCAGCATCAACGAACTTGACGGTGCTGGCCACAGCGGACTCCACTGTCCCCCGTACAGATGTTCCGCTATTAGTCGCGGACGATCTCCTCCAGAACGCCGCCTACACAAGCAAACGCTACGGTGGCATCGTAGTGGATGAAGTAGAGAAGGTTCGGCGAATGCGCGAGGACTCCCTCATGACTTCACTGACGGATGAACTAGACGCCGTGACGACTCTCAGGATGTCTCTGTCGGACATCGAGGTGGCGGGTTCACCGCACCACTCTGCCGGCTCCTCACAGCGTGCTTCTTCGTTGAGTCTCGCTCGATTGGCATCCCCCAGGCGGGTTTCACGTGGTGCTGACGAACGCCCCATCAGCCCGTACATGACAGAGGTGCCAGGCAACAAAGGCGCCACTTCAGGAAAACAGCGCACGCCGTCTGGAAGTATTCGAGAGTCATCGCATTTTGAGCATGGCGACTCCCTCGCGCTTGACGCGAGCGGCGTCCCTGTGATTCCGCAGAGTCCTTCGATGCCCACCTTCGCCCGCATTATTGCCAAGAGCTCAGGTGGGGGCGTGGGGGCGAGCAGCAGCCACAGCCACAATGATTCGTCTGGTACCGTCCTCCACAGCGGCAGCCGTGCCGACCTCGGTAGTGCCAATGACACCACGACGGATCGCTTGAAGTCACCTAGCGATCGCCAGTCGATGGTTACCTTTGCGGGGGAGGAGTTGGCGAGCCGCTCTCCTCGCCAACGATAACGTTCAGCCTACAGAGGCGTGTTTCTTCGCTTTTTCTTTTCCTTCGGCGCCGTGCTGTGTGCTCAACAGAAGTGGAGGTGGTATCGCACCCTGCTGTGCAGCACCTCATTATGTGTATATGGAGTCTCTTGAAGACTTGCGCAGGTGGCTGCTGGCGCAACTTGTTGGTCGGCTGCGGCAGTCTTTTCTATTTTTAGTTTTGGTGGATGTTGTCGGCGTCCTCCGCTGTTTTATGTGTCGCCTTGACAGTAGTCTGTGCTGCTACATTGAGGTTTTATTGGCCTTCACCTCTGCAGCACCTCTCTATGTATCTTTCTTTTTTTGAGTTCAACCCAACACCTTTTCGTTTTCTTGTTTTTTGTGAGGTTGAAAAAGGCATAAGTAGACGATAAGAAGCAGTGAGCTTTTGAGGCCCCGGCGTCTCGCACACATGGTGTAGAATGCGGTGACGGGAAGACTAACCTCTCCTTCAGACGCAAAAGTGAGGTAGATGTTTCACTAATATGTGAGTACCATTATTTTTTATCATCGTGCAATCGTTTTTGGCGCCAAGCATCTCACGGAAGTTGAAGTAAACAGTGCGGAGGGTGAGCATTTACTGTCGTTTGTATGGGGGTCTCTCTACAACACGTGGCTGACGACACGGCGTGCCTCCCAGTAGTTTCGCGGTATGTGCAGTGTGCGAGGCGCCGTTCCTGGTGTATGCCTACAGCACTCTCTGGGCTCTTACATTCTTTAATTTTGTTGTTGCTGTGCTGTGCTTGCCTTTGTTTTCCCACTGCTGTTTTGTTTTTCTTTTGCTTTCCCTCTTTCTTTGATGCCCTGTGAATAGGTGAGTGATAAGTGGTGTGTGTGCGGGTGTACCCCTCTCCACCCACGCATTTGTTTCAGTATGATGGTTGCTTTGATGCCTGAGTGTGCCCCTGTGGAGCACTTTTGTTTTGATTTGTTCTCCCCCCCTTTTTCCGTCGTTTTGCCAACTTATTCTCATCCGCTCTTCTGTCATTTCCTTTTTTGTTGTTGCTCCTCTGCGTGCCAAAAGAAGCAGGAAACGGCCACAGCGAAAACGTAAAGAAGAAAGTTTAATTGCTGACTGCATTCGCCATCGACTAAATTTATATTCTGGTGGGTGTACGTGTGTATGCGTGTGTGTTCATTGACCTACATTTTCTTCTATCTTCATCTTGTTTTGTTGTTGAGTACTGCATATGTCTTCTACTGTCCACGATGGTCACTTGTAGGCAATCCTGAGCCTCGTGACGCTGGCCACCGCATTCGTCCCTGTACTTGGTCTTACGCACCATGAAACGTGTTTTTTTTTTTTTTCAGCTAGGCCGATGCCCTGGTTTTATAAACGGCGCGTTGTTGTACCACTCAAATGCACCACCCCTGCTCCTTGAACCTATTCCTTGTTCTTCTCAAGCAACGTAAGAGAGGGGTCTGGCTCCTCACATCACACTCGACTCAGAAACTTGTAGCAGCTGCGTCCATCGAAGTCGAAAGCAAAGTCACTCGAGGAAACACTGACCAACGCTGTGGAGCCTGCCCCTCGTGAGCCACACCGCCTGTTGCACTGCTGGACACCCATCTCGGTACCGAGGAGCTGCACGCACCCCGGTTGCCCCACTCGCCACACACACTTCTCATTCCCGTAGCCGTGTAGGCTGGATTGCGGGGAATTGGAAACTCAAACAAATGGTGGCATCGCCTCTCTCGAGAATGCAGTGCTAAGGGCGCTTGCGAATTACCCTGGCTTTGGGTCTCGTGGTGCACATGCATCCTCGGAGGCATCCCCATAGACCGCTGCGCCTCCTTTCCTCCCCCCCTTTGCGGCAACCGTGACGCTCTTTAGGAACGCGGCCGTGCTGCAGAAGCTCCACAAAACCTCCTACACGCTAAAGAAGTTTTGCACAAAGTAGAAACACAGAGACCCGTTGCCTGTGCCCAGTTGTTCGGCACGTAGGTCGGCAGCGCTTCGGACAAAGGAGAGGGGCTGAGCGCACCGGTGTGCCGGTTCCCGTACCCGAATGCCTTTTGGGGGAAACTGAGGAGTTGATGAAGCAGATGAAGGCGTACACCTATAAAATTGCCACCATTAGCACGTCAGACTTGCAGCTTCACTGGACGCACCGGGTGCACTGAAAGGTGTGCGCACTTCAAGAAGCGGCTTGTGAGATGTCCAGCAGAACTCCGGATTTGCGGATTTTTGTGTCTGTAGGGTTGGGGTGAGGAGCCTTTAAATCGTCGTGTGTATACGAAGCACGTCCTGCGGAGTGCTGCGAGCACCACTGCGGTGGAAAGCATAGCGCGCATTTTTTTCTTTTGCACTGCTGAATCCATGGGCGTCTCCTTATCATTTGCTGCGTGCTGCACTGTAACCGTGCGTTGCACCTCTGTCCCCTTCAGGTTGGTGGGATGCGCCTCATTCCGACGAAAACTTATAAAAGAAGCTTGCTGTTGGTAGTGGTGAAACGCAATCCGAAGCACAGTTCCTATCTGTGAGTTCATTTTTGCGGAGTCATGGCACTGTATTTGCGGTTCGTGCTATGTTCACAAGCCTCCTTGGTTCTGTGAGGCCGTTACTCCCATCTCCCCTTAATACAGCAGTCGCGCCTCCACGCAGCTTATGCAACTTCCTCACTGCCTCTCTTTCCCTATTCCTCATTCTCATCTATCACGCTCCAATATCCTAATTACGCCCTGCTTTTTGTTGTGTTGCACAGACCGCGGCGTGTAAAGTTCCTTCGATACAGTCAGCAATATATAAATTTTGTTTTGCTTCCCTAGTTCTCCACTCTTCCCTTATTGATCTCCTACCGACTGAAAGAAACCCTGCAGAGCACTGCGACTTTAACTGCGCTGTGTCGCTCTCTCTTTCTTTTTTTTCGCCCCATTCCCCTTGTTTCATCGCCATTGCTGTGTTTCATTTTTCTCTCTTTTTTTTTTTTTCAGAACAACTGCCGGCCTTTATCCTCCTTTCGCCATACAGAGACAATGTGTTAGCCGCGGTTGTCGCATTCGCTTCTTGGTCGCCTTCTTTTATTTATTTGCCCTTACTTTTTCCCTTTCTTCCCATCTCGATCTCCGTGCATTCTCCCCTCCTCCCCCCTCCTCCCCACACACTCCCTTTCGTTGTTGTCGTTGTCGTTGTTTTAACTTGCTGTTCACTAATTTGCTCCCTCTTTTGCCCCGTACGCCCTTTCATTGCATGCGCCGCTGACGAGGTTGTTTTTTGTTTTCTTTTTTTCCCGTGTACCTACGAGCAGGTGATTCGGTAGTAACGATCGCCGTTCTTCGGCCACGGTGAGGCCACCCGTAAACCGTGGAGAGCGTCTGTGAACAGTCATTGGTACTGCGGTGTCACATCGCGCGGTGATCACCGCATTTTCGGCGCTGAAAGAGCGACATTCCGACCTTTATCGTGCAATTCCTTAGTCGATCCTCCGCTGTGCGCACAGCGCATCTCACAGGAGCTTCAGTCTCGTAGTTCGATTTTCGTGGACGGCTCCGAAGGGGCCAGAAGAGTGTTTTTCCACATCCGCAAAAGCCCCCCCCCCCCCCCCCC
>LJSK01000085.1:50233-62705 GCA_001299535.1 Leptomonas seymouri
GCGGTTGCGGGCCTGGCGGTGCCCATCTTCGCCTACCGTACCGGACGTATGGAAATGATTTCGTAGGACGCCGATGCTTGCTGTAGTACCTGATTCCTCCTTTCAGTCTGCTGTTTTTACGCTTGTTAACTTGACCTCAGTTTTCCTAAGAGCGGCTGTTGCCAGAGCGTTTACGACGGAGCTGGGTGCCGCTGCACCTACAGGTCCACAAAACGGGTGTAGGTGGCGTTGGGGCCACTCGCGCTTCGCTGTGCGGCCACGCAGCGCAATAACTGGAGAAGCCATGCGCGCGGTCACTCTTTTTTATTCTTATGATGTATAGAGGATGTATGCTGCGTGCATGTTTGTATTTGGAAACGTTGATGGCTGGTACCTCTGTGGGCTTGGAGCTTGCTGTACTAGCAGTTGTGCCGCTTCGTGGTTTGTGTTTCACCTCTGTGCGTTTCGTGGATGTCCAGTTCAATGAAGCGCCCTTCTCTCTGTATCGATGGAGTGGTCTATGTTATTTTCCTCTTTCGCTGTTCTCTTCTACTTGTCTGTTCAATCTCGTACGTCTGCTGTTTTATGGTCTCGATATGGCTCTTTCTGTGTTTGGCCCTTCAGGAATCGCTCTCGTTTACATTACTCTCGTTACATCTGCTCTTAGTGTGGGCCCTTAGCCGTGGTGTTGCCTGTTGCCTCATCGTTTTTCAGTTTTTCTTTATCTTCGTTACCTGTCTTCTAACAGTAAACATGTCCTCTGTGACTCCGCCGCAGCACCGGCGCTATGTGGACCTCACTCCAGACAAGGAACAGAAGATTAGCGAGCTCGTGCAGCTGATGCAGCAGACCTACGATCCGCTCCCCGAGCAGCTCCAAGTTCTTCTGCGCTACGCGCCCACCTCTTCCGACGCCCCGACCCCCCACAACACGATGCGTCATTACTGCTACTGCCCCCTCATCTCTCGCAAGTGGGATGTGCAGAAAGCGTTCGAAATGTTGAAGGAGAACGTCGAGTACCGACGCCAGTGCAAGCTGGATGAGCGTAGTGAGCTGCCTACGACCATCTCCCTCCGCGGGTGGGACCAAATGGAGGTGGTGCGGGCGTTGGGTAAGGAGCCGCGTCTTACGAACCAGCGCGCGGACAATATCGTGGAGACACTGGGTCGCTACTTCCCCTGTGGCTTACATCGCTGGGACAAGCATGGGCAGCCGGTGTTCTACGTGATGCTCGGCAGCATCGTGGAGGAAACGCTCCTTAAAAAACTGAAGCAGATGGCGAACATCGGACAGACATCGGAGGATGTTGTGTGGGAAATGATTCAGCACCTGATCGGCGCCGGTGAGTGGCTTGCGTACTTCCAGCAGATGCAATACGACGCTGGGAAGTTGAAGGTGGACGCCTCGGAGGGTCTCATTCGCGCGACCACCATCGTCATTGACATGAAGGGGTTCGGCTACGCGATGGTCTGGAAGCCTGCCATCGACCTCGCCGTGAGCTGCTTGAAGAAGTTACTGCACTACTACGCGGAGTGTGTGCACCAGATATTGGTGGTGAATGCGCCGCCGATGCTGTCGTTTGTCTACCGCATTATCCGCTTCGCCGTGCCAGCCACTATTCAGGCGAAGGTGCGCATTGCCGTGCCGGAAGCGTCGTTGTCTTTGCTGAAAGAGTACGTTGACGAAGCGTTTATTCCTGATCACCTTGGCGGGCAGTGCCACTGCGACGGTGGGTGCTTCAAGGACTACAACCCAACGTCGCAGGGGGCGCTGACCGCCATTGAGGAGCACCAATACGGTGGAGTGATCACGGATGACATCGCACTGCGTGCCGGTGCGGCACACCGAAAGTGTTTTGTGCTTCGACAGCAAGAGACGGTGGTGTGGGACTTCGTCTCTGCAAGCGGGCACGACATCGCCTTCACCACCTTCTTTGTGCCGTCCTCCCAGTGTGTCGGCGTGGATCTGGAGCGAGCAGATGTGGGGTCGCTGGAGTCCTACGTGGTGTCCAAGGCAAACCCCTCAGAGGGATCGGATGAGTACACGGCCGCAGCGGACGGCACCTTGGTCCTCGTGTGGGATAACAAACAGTCTTGGGTGACCACGAAGCACCTGCAGATGAAAGTGTTCAAGCAGCAGACTTCCGCGTAGGTGCGTGAATTACAAAGAACGGGATTTTCTCCTTCCATTGCGCTCTTCTGCCGGAGAAATCGGCGACGTCAGATTTTTGGTCGTGCAAGTGTACCCATCGGCCCACACGCACGTATCAGTATTTGTATAGCTCTAAGGTCCTTGATGATTTAGTTATTTACTTATTTTTTTCTGCAGCAGCTGGTGTATAGTAGTATTCAAGTCAAGCCGGAGCTATCGCCTACCTTCCCCGTGTTCTTCTCTGTTCAGACATTGCCACACCATCTCCCCTCGTGGCCCCGCTGCCTTCTGTGAGCGGTATATGCTGCGTCAAGGAGTAAAGCATTCATTCTATTTCTATTGTGCATTCATTCGTTTCTCACTCTCTGTATGCTTCATCTACTGCACCATGTGTTAACTCATTTCTTTGTTTATTTGTAAAGTACGTGCACTGATGAAAGACTTTCTTTATAAAGTACCGTGATGTGCAGCGCTTTGCTTCTCCGTGAACCCTGTGAATAGCTTTCTTCTGTTCTTCTCTTTTTATTCTGAAGCCTCCAACAGTAGATGAAGGTGAACATGGACTTTGGAGGCAAAAGGTGTTCTCCTGTTGTACAGTTGGCGTGCACCACGGAATTCTCCAGCCTTTGCCGAGAAATTGAATGTCTTTGGTGGAATGATGCCGCACGGTCACCGCGGTGCTGCGGTGGTGGTTGCTGTTTTTTGTGGCTGTTGAGGAAGAGGCCCCCATGTGTCGGCCGCTCCATCCTATGGACCATCTACACGCCATACGTCTTCTTCTCCCCCATCTACGCGACTCCTCTCAACCCCCACCCCCCTCCACACCCCCTTGCCCTCCTCATCACCTATGAACGCTGCAGTGGGCGTTGAGCACTTTTTGGCTGGTCTCCTGGCCACCCATCGTGGTGACCCATCTCCTCTTGGGGTGGAGGTGGTATTGCCTGCTCACCGGCGCAGGAAGGATGCGACGCTGAATCCTCTACCTTGCTGCTGTCGATGGAAGTGCGTCAATAGCCTCTTGTGCCTGTTGCCCGCAATACGCACAATGCGTTTTCCTCTGAGCTTCTAGGGCCTCGCCAAGCCCTCCAAAGGCCATGCTGCCGCGGTGGGCAGCTCTACAAAAACTACAACGGACAAGAACAGCAAGCAAAACAAGAAGGAGCGGCTATCCGCCGTTGGCACAGGGGCAGGATGCCAAGGTTGGAAAGACGGTGCAGCTTCTGCAGAAGACTTAAGTCCCTCTCCCAACACCGTTACTGGTGCGGCATGGCAGGAAGACTTATGGCGGAGAAACAGGAATCGTCGACGCCACCCAACCGTGCCGTCCAATACCGCTACCTCCTTCACGCGTCACATGAGTTGAATATCCCAAAGGCCTTCCAGGTGCTGTAGCAGAATCTCAGCTAACGTGCAGAGCACCACCTGGACTGGCAGCCGGTTTGCTGCTGGGAGATATCCTGTTGGGGTGGAACCCCGACGCCATTCAGTGGACAAACGCAAAGGTTAGGGGGAACAGAAGGAAGCTCAGTGCCGCTGCCGACGGAGCAGCGATGAGATTCGCTGTGCATTGCCGTCGATCCCCACTCCACAATTGGCTTTCAAAAGCGGGAAGCCTTCGGTTGCGTTGCTCTATACGGAGTGCTCAGAAAGGTAGACGAGTCAGGTCTCCTGAAGTTGCTGAAGTGCACGGAAACCGACAGCCAGTACTCTGAAGCGGTCCTGTGTGAGGTCGTCCTGCACGATTGGGTGTTAGGTGAGTGGCTGCAGACATTCCGGCAGGTGCAGCACTGCATTGATGCCCTGCACACCGAGGCAGCGGAGCTTGTCATTCGCGCTAGGTTCACCCACACGGAACTGAACGTTCTGACCTACAAGATGCTGTGGAAACCCGCGCTGGATCTCTTCATGAACACGCTGCGAGAACTCTTCCAGTACTACTCGCAGTGCGTGTATCAGATTCTGATTGTCAACTCGCCGGCGATGGTGATGTTTGCCTACAAGATCGTCCGTGGCGTCTTGCCGCCTGGTGTGCAACGGAAGGTGCACATCGTGGACGCTCAAGACACCCCCGCCACGATGCGCAAGTTTATTGACGAGGCCAACGTCCCCGACTTCTATGGAGGGACGTGCCGGTGCCCTGGTGGTTGCATTGAGGGCTACGGCCAGGCTCAAGCAAAGAGGAGGGACAAGGAGTCGGTCTCCTCTGCCAGTGAAGAGGCCGCGAACGGTGAGGTGGGTGTGGTCACAGAAGATATCGCATTAAAGGCGGGCCAGGAGCACCGGCGCGTGTTTACTCTCAAGAAGGGGGAAACGGTTGTGTGGGAGTTCGTCACCCCCAGCGGCAACGGTGTGACGTTCGCCAAGTACTTTGAGCCCTCGAATGAGGCCAAGGGAGTGGACTGGGAGAGGGTGCACCTTAGCAAAGTGGAGCGCTACGTGATATCAAAGGAAAGCCCGTCCGAGGGCTCGGACGAGTACACGGCCGGTATCGATGGGGTGCTTGTGCTTGTGTGGGACAACAAGCAGTCGTGGTTCTCGGCGAAGCATCTGCAAATGAAGGTGTTCAAGCAGGCATCAGAGCAAACTTCTGCTTAAGGCTGTGGAGTTGCTCAAGACGTTGCGCTGTGGCAGGCGCACACGCGCACCTTCTGTTTTTGTGGCTTTCGTTTTCCGATATTTTCCACGCGGTATTTTAATTGCGGCATCGGGGCGGGGTGGGGTGGGGGTCCAGATACTCTTATTCTCATCTAACAAAGGCAGATGTGCTTCCTTTGGTCTTCCAGAGGAAGCTGCTGCTTCGCCTACGACACCGTCGCTTCGGATTTCTCCTCTGAAACAACCATGCGTGTAAAGCTAGTCGGTGGCAAAAGCGTGCTTTCCCAGTGACTTGAACATCGATAGTGCCTACGCTGCCACGAAAAGGAGCAGCCAACTGCTCCACGATTGTGATACACATACAGCTATTCTGCAGAGCTCCTGCTCCGTCGTGCATGCAATCCATGTTCATTGTTGTACGTCTCTCTTCCCCCTCGTCGTACCCCACACTGCCCCCCCCCTTCTTCTTTGTTCCTGCCGGGCAAGGCGCTGCGATGCTCCCGTGCCTTCTTTACATCGAAAAGCGAAGTGCGGAGAAGGAAAGAACACGTTGCGTGCGCAACTGCAGGAGGGGCGGTGTGCTGCAATGGCGCCTCCCGAATGGGATCGCATTGCAGATCCCCGCTAGTGCTTCTTAACTAGACTCTTCTCTCGTTGTACTTCTGTGGTCTTCGCCCCCGGCTGCTTGCACCTGAAGGGTCTTTCACTTCTCAAGTACTGAGTATCGATTCCTTTTTGAGTTTCGTTGTTCCTCAACCGCCGGTGCTTTCATTACTCGAAACGTCCTCGAAACAGCTGAGGTGCGGCACGGCATGTAGAGCCTTCGCTCATCAACACCTGGAAGAGCAAACGTCCCATGCCTTTGGCACTTCAGATCCTTGATAAAAGGTATTTCCTGTAGGATGCCCGTCTATCAAGATGATCTCTTCTACGGTGAGTCCACACCTTGCTCCCCCCCCCCCGAGCTTCTTGAGCCAGGCGGCGCTCGACGAGAGGGGAGGGTCGTTCAGTGGGGCCTTGTTGGGTGGAGGTGTGCCGACGTGGTCCGTCGTTACTAGAGGCACGCCCATACAATTCGCAGTCAGGAGCTTACGACGCCAGCTAGCATATCGCCTGCCGTCCTTGAGATGCCAATGGTGAATGCTGATGGCGCCATCGCTGAAGAACGTGCACGTGCCACGATGCATATCCAAGCCGTAGGCACCATGGTACAACATGGCTGAACGGGAACCCCGTGCCCCGCGCTCCCTCCCCACGGTTTCCTTTTCTACCTTAAAGTGTCGGGGGCCACCTAAAGGGGCCGTGACGAAGAAGCAGGACGCCGGCGTTGCCGCCAGCTACACCGACGCAAGGTGGGCACCGCGAAGATGTGCAAACGGCCCGCTGAACATCTATGCGACCTGCAGACGCCCGCATCGACTCCATCTTCGGGAGTGGGAAGGCCCAGCACCCAGCAAGAGCATGGGCAGACGAGCAGTGCGCTGTAAGGGATACTGCGTTCCACGAAGGAGGAACGTCTTTCACCCATCTTCGGCGGAGTGGGAAGGGCTGACGAGGCAGCGCGCAAAGTCCTCTGGACGCTTGCCCATAAGGTGGATGCTGTAACGGAGGTCATCGCAGCGCATCAGCGGCCCCGAACGAGCGCCACTGCTTTGTCGACCACAGTGGGTAATCGTGTGGAGCGACGGGTCTCGTCTGTGGTGTACTTTACGGTGTCCTTGTTTGGATCCATCTCCAGATGGGGCACGGCGGATGGTTCTATTGAACGCCTGAAATGCGCTGATGTGCTAGTGCTACGTGGTGGAGCTCATCACATCAGCGTTTTTTCTGAAGGTGGGTATTATAAAGGTGAAAGATCCGCTGGAAACACTGACAATCACAGTCGAGATGCTGCGCATTCTCTTTTTTCTTGTGAAGGCGTGCTCTCACGGATCAGCAGGATGGTTTCTGAACTCATACTGCACGACGAATGCACCTGGCGTGCACACCGATCGAGACGACGACTTAAACGGGGTATTGGTAGTGGTGGGGGGGGTGCATTACTTTTGTGAGCAGTGCAGCCGGGCAAACGCTTTGTAACCCCCTCCCCCGGGCGGCCTGGAGCAGTTCTCTGTGGCACTTCGTGAGTTATCACAGCCAGCTGTGGCGCAGCGGTGGAAGCGCACTCTCCTCAGGGGAGCCGCACCACAGAAATGTTTGTATGTGTGCGAGTGCCGATGCCCTGTGCGCCGCCCTGCACGGAAGCGTCGCAGACGACAAAAACGTTGCCGCTCCCGATCGATGGTGCCGCCGTGCAGTTGCGGCTCTTCCCATGTTCGTTGCCAAAACAGCTGCACACGCATCCACCAAGTAGAAGGAAAGGCGGGAGAGTGGCGGAGTGCACCGGGCATAGCGGACGTTTGCATTGATTGATATTTCTCTTTGCTGTACTCCCCTATTACGTCGCATCGCCACCGCCAAGACGACATCGCGGTCAAACCCTTTGCTGCCCTTTATGGTGGCCCTCGTGGTGCGAAAAGCTGGTGGCCTACACGTAAGAGTTCCAGATAACTCCGCTGACACGCGCTTCTCCTTTCTGCCTCCACATGCTGTGTGGTGAACCTCTTGATCCATGTCCTGTTACTTCCTCACTCGGTGCTGAAGGAAACCATCCTCAAGTGCATGAGTAGTGAAAGAATGCGGCACCTACGCTCTCCCACGTGGATTCGGACGAGTCGAGGTGCCGGCATTCCTTGCGCTCGTAACCGTGAATGGTTTTGTTGGGTGGTTCATGGATCGACACAAGGAGTTTTATGCAGCCATCGAGTGGCTGCGATACTTCCACTTCTTCCTTGTCTTCGCTCCTATCTTCTGGTGCGCGTGTTCTGCAGCTCCAAGTGTAACCATCGTACTTCGGTGCTGCATTTTGGTGGCACTCAAGACGGCCGCCTCACCGCGGTCACACCGTACAAGAACAAAGGAAGCAACAGAAGCCGCGCCTTTGCATATTCACCGATAGCAGAATCTCTCTCCATAATCCGGAGCACAAGCCGCCGAGTCCGCATAAAATGGAGGCCAACACCAACAGCAAGATCAGCTGCCGCGGCGCCACCGGCGTCGACGAAGCACCGAGAGGGGGTCTTACGCATAGCAAAGGCGACAAGGTGGTGGCGCTGCAGCGGCTCATGCGAGGCCGCTACCAGCCGCTGCCTCGACAGCTGTTAAACATCATTCGTGTTCTTCCCCACGAAGTTCACGACCCGGTAGAAGGCGATCCTGAATGGCTCTACTGTGCATCGTTTCTGGTGTCGCGTGAGTGGGACGTGCAGAGGGCCTTCGCCATGATGCAGGAGGTGGTGGACTATCGCATAGCGAACGACTTGGATGCGCGCAGTCAGCTCCCCCCCGCCGTGTCGGTGCACGGGTGGGGCAACACAGAAGCTGTCTATGCCTCTCTAGGCAAGCCACCGCGGCACGTTCCCGATGGTGTGGATCACCTTGCGGCTGGTGTGGCGGAGAACTTAGCCTGCGGCATCCACTACTGGGACAAGGGCGGTCGACCGGTGGTGTACGTCATGATCAACAGCCTTGACGCGCCGGGGTTGATCAAGACACTGAAGAATCACGCGAAAATTGGGCAGAAGCCTGCGGATGTGCTGTGGGCGTACGGGCAGCATTTCATCGGTGCCGCCGAGGACTTGGTGCTTTATCAGCTACAACAGCGTCGTGGCGGAGAAGAGGAAATCGGGGCAGCGGAGTCCCACACGCCGACGTCGTCATCACCTGCCCATAGCACCAGCTTTGGCCAGGGCCTCGTCACGCTGGTGGTGGATCTCAAGGGACTGCACATGGGGCTGCTCTGGAAGCCCATGCTGGATGTCTTCCGTGACGTAACCCGCAGCCTCTTTAAGTTCTACCCGGACATGGTTCACCGCGTCATCGCAGTGAACGCACCGGGCCTTGTGCGGGTCGCGTTCAACATGGTGAGGGGGGCCATGCCGGCTGACTTTCAAAAAAAAATTTCCTTTGTTGGGCCGCCGCACTCGCTGCAGGCACTGTCGGAAGAAATCGATGTTGCGTACATACCGGCCTTTCTTGGCGGGAGTTGCTGCTGCCGCCCGGAGAACGCCGAGGAAGGGAACGACAGCGGTGGCTGCAGCTGCATTGACGGCTACGACCCTGCAGATCCCCTGCGGCACACGTTGAAAGTGCAGCAGGGGAAACACGGAACGTCTGCCGCTGAGGACTCTGAAAATGGTCGCAGCATCGGTGAAGGAGACGCTTTTGCGCCGACGGAAGATATCCTTCTCTCTGCTGGGCAGCGGCACCGACGTGTCTTTCATCTGCAGCCTTCGGAGACGGTGGCGTGGGAGTTCGCAGTGTCGCACAGCGGCACCGACATCGAGTTCTCCGCATTTTTTATACCCCACGCTGACGCTGCCCGCGATGCAGCTGAGATGGACTGGCCGAAGCTGAGCGACAGGAAGTTGCAGCCACATCAACTTCTGGGAGGTGAAGCCGACAAGAGCGCTGACGTTTTCACTGCAGCGGAGGGGGGCACGTTGGTGCTTTCGTGGCACAACAGACGGTCGTGGTTTAAGAAGTACAACTTGCAGCTGCGCGTGCACCGAAGCTTGGCTTCGTAGCCCCCCGTTGGAGACGACACCGAAGGCGTGCAGGGAGGGGGCGGAAGTGCCGCTGTGCCGTAGGCCGTCGCCTGCCCACCAATGTTCTTCGGATGCATATTCACGCCGGCGCTGCAGCTGGGAGCTGGTGGTGGTTGATGGTGGCGCCGCTTCTTTCCTTCCACGCCTGCGGTCGTGGTGCCGGTGCACTGGATTCTCTTCTCTGCTTCTCTTTCTGTTGCACCTTACGCTGGTTATATATATATATATATATATATATTGGGTCTCCCCGCACTGCCTTTGCGCGGTGTTTATACACAAGCGCTCGCTCGAAGCTTTGACTTGCTGCACACCCCTGCCCCGTGCGGCTTTTTGGGAGTGAATGCCCCTCTGCCCAAGGCAAAGGGCATTTCTAACTTCATCCGCAGAGGACACCAGCACGCCTATCGGAGTTCCTCGCCGGCCTTCGCGAGAAATGGGTATAGCCCTTATGAGAGCAGCACTTTGTGGATCCCTATCATCCCTCCCCCCACCTTGAATAAGGCATGACTAAGTTTTTGTTTGGTGTTGTTCCCCCTTACCCTGCACTCCGGGGTTTTACATATGCGTGCGATTGGACGCCTTTTACGTGCACTTCAATCATCAGTAACGAGGGCAGCTCGGCCTTCTACGCGCCAAGCATCTCCGTCTTATTCCTATTTGTCTCGTTCTTCTCCTTCCTGCCACTCATATCGGTGGGGTCAGAGCAACCGCGTGCCACACACGCAAGCGGTGTTTGACCTCTCGGTGTTCAGCCCACTACTGGCCTCATACTGCCGTGGATCGCTGGCGCATAAGTGTGCAAGTCAAAGCGCTCACGTCTGTTTCTTTACCGGCACCTCAAGCGCACGGCGTAGTTTTTGGTTTTGCCCTCCCTCTCTCTCTCTGCCCGTCTTTAGCGGCTGTCGGCGGTGTTGGTTGTCTGCTTCCTTGGCGGCAATAGCGAAAATGTTCGTAGCTACATTTCCCGAGTTTCAACGGGAAGTTACGGGGCAGCAAAGCATCCTTCAGCTGGGCACTGTGACTCATCAGCGCCGCCTCCTTCGCATGCGGAAGCTCCCTGATCCAGAGGACCCCGAAGCCGTCGCTGTGCTCGGGACTGCCGTTCTCGACCTCCCGGAGTCCAGCACAACGTTAGAAGGTGGTGGCTGTCCTGGCAGCACTATCTGCGACCCGCTCCTCCACCACGTTCGGGGCCACTCGAACGGCGACAGCAGTGGCAGCTGCGCAACGTTCGTGGAGGTTTTGTGCCCGAACGGGACGTCTCTGCTGGAGCGCCTTCCGATTGCACCAACAGGAATCCGGAGCGGCGGCCACGCATCGCCATCACCACGCCCCCTCAGAAACGGAAGCTCATCTCTCTCTGGGACCTCAGCTGCGCGTGCTGCAATGACGTCAGGGGACGGTCGCACTACCCCACACGATGATGGCGACCTGCATCCCACATCACCGCATCAACATAATCGTGAAGGAGAAAACTCCAAGAAGGAAGTTGCCTCCGATGATGCCGCCATGTGTTCCCAGGATCCCGTCAGCGTGTCCGCGCACACTGCAGATGCCGAAACTTCAAATCAGTGGGCAGATAAAGGCGACGGCGAAAGCATCCCCTCTATCTATGTCAGCTACGGCTCCTGCACCCTCGCCTCACGGCGACGTTGTGCGCGTCGTCGCAAATCACAACCTGCGTTGACGCAGATATCTGCAGCTATGCGTCGCGATATGTCCGTGCTACCCAGTGGCAGTACCGAACTTCTCAGCTGGAATGAGCTCAACGGTCTCGCAAGTGCTGCGGAGGTGCCCTTCGAAGTTTTTAGCCCAACGAGCGCCCCCTGCACTCCTCTTACGGTTTACGAGGCCTGCGATGTGAGCGGAAGGGTGCTGCTGACGGACCGCCTTATAGAGTCTCAATCCAACACCGCCTTGCCCCTCATGATTGAGGCCTATAAGCAGTATATGCATGCTGCATCTGCGAACACAGAGTACCTGCCAACAGCTTCCTTGGAGAGCTCACGCAGCACGCGACGCATCGGCAAGCTGTCGGAGGACGAAGAACTCGCTGCAACGCTTCAGGTGCTCGCCCCACGTCAGCAGGGCATTGTCCTGCGGGCGAGAAACACGAGTGAGGAGGTCTTGAAGTGCGTGGCCCAGGCACGGCGCTGCGCGCGGCCCTCCTTTCGTTACATCGACCCGGCGGAGATGTACGGCACGAGTTCTTACTGCTGCAGAGCTCCCACTCCGGCACACGTAACAGGTTAAGTGAGCAGGCTGTTGGGCTCTTGTTTCACACCCCACGAGAGTGCGGGTGTGATCAGCTTTTTTTTTGGCTTGCTTGTTGGTGCGGGTCTACGACTATCCTCTCTACTTTTGCCATGCGCAAAGTGTGCTGGAGGGATGCAGGGGAGTTCCCCGCCGTGCCTTTTATTGCTATTTCTTCTTCAATAACTGTCTTGGTGTTCTGTGGCGGTGTTCACCGTCCTCTTCTCATTTGACTTCTAAGTCTTTCTATCTTGGTGCTATTCTTCCATTACGATTATCCTTTTTTAATGAAAGACGAAGGTGCAACACCAAGCCTATATACAGCCGTGCTTTAACAGCTTCATATCTGTGGGTGTTCGTTCTTCGAATGCACAGTGGTGTTCTTGAGGGAACATCGATTGTGCTGACAGCCCATACGGATGAAGGGGTCTTCGATTTCTTTTTTCTTTCTTCTGTTTTCCGTGGTTGTTATCATGATGACGAGCGGCTTCTTACCAGCGTCTCACCGTTTTCTGTGCCTGTCCAAAAGCTGTGTGTGCCGATTCTATCAGTGCTTATCATTTACCGCATGCACTTCTCCTTCTCCTCCTCTCGTTGTATGTACGGGAACCAAGACAAAGCAAGGGTACGTACCCTGCGTTGTTTCGCTTTGACGAATCCCTCTCTTCGACTTCGATAATCCGTTCACCACTGTAGAAGTGCCTGTGTTTCGCTGCGCTTCCCCACCGGGTGCTGCGCACCTTCCGCGAACTCCCCTTCATGGTCCTTCGGATTATTTCCTTTATGGTTCTTTACGCCTTCCAGACTACGGCCACGTTTGTTGGTCCCCTCGGGGGGGGGGGGGCCTG
>LJSK01000086.1:1347-17616 GCA_001299535.1 Leptomonas seymouri
GTTTTTTTTTTTTTTTGCATTGTGCTTTTTTTTTTTACGGCGAGGTCTAGTGCTTCATGTCTGAGAAAGACTTGACGTTTTCATCTGATGAAACTTCTCTCGGCGTGCTTCCTTCGAACCCTCCTTCTCCTTTCGTTCACAATCCACGAAACAGCAGCACTCGCAGCTACGCTCCAACAAACGCAAAGAGCGGGCAAACGAATGGAAGGCCAGCTGTAACCTGTTTGTTTTTCTCTTGAGCAAACGTAAAGAGTAGGAAGTTGGTCTTCCCTCACCGCCGTCTTCGGTGCAGTACGATACAAACAGTGATTTTACCTCCAGAGGTCTTCCTTCTCGCTTGTTATGTGTACCTAGCCCTACACCGTTATCCCCAAAATATATCGTTTTTTGGTGTCTGCCCGTGGGCATGGAGGAGCAGGTTCACCTTGTCGGTATATACACTCTCCAATCATTCAGATTATCCTAGTTCAAAGCACCTAGTCCTGCCTCGTCAGATCAACGTTAAACAGGAGGGAACACTATACAACGCACACATGGTACTTTGTTGCTATCGTCGCTTCTTCTGCTTTTTTTTTCTTTTACTTCTAATCAGCTCTGTCTCTGTCCGCGTTCCAACGCTCCGCCTCAGCAGCGAAGCAACGGCAATCGAGACACCGTTGTTGTTTTTTTAACCCTCCCGTTGGGCTCTTTGCTGCTCCTGTTGCGAATAATCCTACTGCAGCTCTCTACGCGTTGATGCCTATCCGGTACCATACATCGCCTTGGGCACGAATATTGTTTTTTTTTTTTTTTGAGCAGCTGCTGCGATGTTCGACAAATTCGTAGCGGACCTGCTCACCACCTACCTGGGCGAGTACTTTGATAATATTGACCGAGAACAGGTGAAAGTCTCCGTCTGGAATGGGCGAGTGCACCTCCGTGAGTTGAAGGTGCGCCGAGACGCACTGCGCTTCCTGGACGTGCCGATATGCGTTCTCATGGGCACCATCGAAGAGCTCACAGTGGTCATCCCATGGACGCACCTTCGCTCGGAACCAGTCGTGCTTCAGATACGAAACGCACGGCTTATCCTTGCCGACAAGGAAACAGCCCTCTACGACGTTGACCAAGAAAAACTCGAGGAGCGTTTACGAAAAGCTCGTGAGCTCAAGGCGTCGGATGAAGCTCTACTGGCCACTTTCAAAGGAGCTCAGCGAACGCAACAAAAACAGTCCTCCGCACCTTCCGCAGAGGCAAGCACAGAAGGTGACGACAGCAACTTCGCTGCCCGTCTCAAGGCGGGTATTCTCAACAATATTCGCGTAGAAGTGGAACGGCTTTGTGTTCACTACACATCCCACTTGGCGTGTGCGACATGCACACACGAGGACGATGTCGACACGACGGCGACTGCAAACGAAGCATCTAGTCACTGCAGCAACTCATCGCCGCACCACGACGCCCCTTCGCCCGCTTCCACAGATAAAATGCAGCGCCAGGTCTCCCTGTCGTTCCAAATTCAGGAAGTCAAAACGTGCGGCTGCAACGAGCACTTCGAGCCGGCTTTTGTCGCCCCGGGCGAGCACCTATGCCGTCAGCGCGTCGCCTTTCGCGGTCTTGCCGTGTCATTGCGCACTGGCGCAGAAAAGGCGACGGAGGTGCCCCTCATACACCCTTTCAATATTTCCCTCGAGCTGGCCTATCAGCCCGTCGTCACGGACCCAACAACGCCGCAGTACATGTTGGCACTGCGTATGGACGAGTCGTGTGCGTGCGTCCTCACCAGCGAGAGCTGCACTACATGCTATAATCTTCTGCACCACTTGCGCTGCGTCCGTGCGCGGCAGGTGCTACGGCGGCTGCGTCCCATCGGTGTGCGACCCACCGCAAAGCCGCAGCTGTGGTGGCGCTACGTAATTGATGCAGTGCGGCAGCAGCTGCGCAACGTCAAGACGTCGTCCTTGGCCTCTGCACACAAGCTGACCCCGTTCTCGTGGCTTACGTACACTACAACAAAAACGAAGCGAGACCGCTATATGGGTCTCTACCTGCGGCGGCAGCGAGTCGCGCTGGGTGCCACACGATGGTTGGAGCCTCTCCATGTGCAGGAAGACGCTGAGATGGCCAACTTGGAGGAAGAGTTGTCGATTGAGATGATGAAGCTTGCGAAGAGACTGGCGATGGAGAGAGCTACTGTAGAGCGCATCGAGTACGAAAAGTTGGTGCGCCAGAAGAAGGCGTCGTCCGCTGCGTATCCCCCAGCGTCTTCACTACCTGCGAAGTCCACCACAGAATTCTCCGCCGCCGTGGAAAGCTCGCCGGCGTCGGGCTCAACAAGTGGATGGTTCTCGTTCTGGCGCTCTTCCCCACAGCCTACACAGAGTAGTGGTGGTGGTAATGTAGACACAAAGGGAGCTCCGGCTGACGGTCTAGATGATACAGCCCGCGCGGAGCTACGCGAACTTGTTCAGCTCATGACGGCGGAGAAATGGACAGATGCGCAGCGCGCCATTATCGCGCAGGAGTTCGGCATGTCCGCTGAGGAAGCGAGGGTGATCGCACAGTCAGGCACCACCAACACCGGTTTTGGCAGCGACAGCGGCAGCAGCAGCACTGCAGTGGTGAGTGGAGTTGAAAGTTTGAGCACTCTGTGGAGTGGCGCGGACACACGCCACGGTGCCCACGCAGCTCCTGCATGGATCCTGTTCGCCAGTGCCGTTTCCGTGTCCCTTGAACTGCGCAGCTGCGCGGCCGAGGCACGAGCACTGCACGAACCGTCCCCAACGGCGACCCCTCCGACGCAAGACACGCTGGCGAAGCTAGTGCTGGGAAAGCTGCAAGGCGGGGCCGAATGGAGTAGCGGCGCTGCAGATGCTGCCCTTCCCCACGCCTACTACTGGGGGTGCGTCGAGCTGTTCATCATTGCAGCAGCGAAATTGGACAAGGAAACGCAGCAGCAACAAGAAGAGCAAGTTCTTGTAAAACTGCAGCAGCCAGAGGCTGCGTGTGCCACCAACACACCAGCTGGAGCACACGCATCAACCTCTCAATTTGCAGCCCACACATCCACCAGCGACGCAGCGCTAAAACGCACACGAGAAATCCCTCCACTGGAAGCATGCTGGACTACCCTACCAGACGAATGCCGACGGGGCGCTGCGTGGCAATTTGATTGGACGCAGCGGTCGCCGCAGCAGCTCGCTTCACGTACTGCTGCGGTACATCGTGTGAGCATCCGCCTAGCCCCGCTCCATCTCGTGGTTGACGCTGTTCCTTTGCGGAATTTGGCAAGCTTTTTCTTCACCGTCATGTGGCCCACCGCAGTGACAGCACAGAGTCATGTTTCTGCTTCCCCTGCCACCTCTGATCTGACACGCTCCGCAACGTCGGTCAATGTAGCTGCTCAGCCAGCCACCAGCTCATCGACCCCAACAGAAAGCTTCCTGACCTCCTTGCTCATGCCGACCTCTCCAAACCTCACACACGTCGAGCAGCGCTGCGCTACGGATGCAGAAGCACGACTCCTCATTCTCCGTCGCAAGGTAGAGCGGCAGTATTCCATTGAGTGGAACGTCCTCATGGATGCCGTGACGGTGTCGCTCTCTGAAATACCAGAAGTGCAAGGGTGCGAGTTGACCATCAAAAATCTAGTGATGCACAATGACGCGGTGCATCGGCTGCAGCGTCAGGCCCGTTTGCATAGCGAGAGCAGCAAAAAGGAAGCGGTGGAGAATGTGGCAGCGCCCCCTGCGGTGTTCGGGTCGGAGGTGGCTGACTGGTTCGATTACACGCACGTTGAGGCGGAGGCAACAAGCCTCAACGTCTTTGTTGCCTCTACGTCAGCTGCTGGCATTGAACAACATCGGCGAGAAACGGCATCCACAGCACTGCCGGTTGTGCGACGACTCATTTTCGCTGAGACACCCATTACCATGGAGGTGGAGAGAAGTCTCCTGGGGCGCTGCTGCCCAGAGAAGCCCCTGTACAAGCTCCGCGTTTCTGCTCGCAGCACCGTTCAACTGTCGTGGTCACGTTCGTCGCTGTCTGCGCTTACTACCCTGTGCAGTACACTGAGAGACCTCGTGGCATCGGTGGGAGAGGCGCTTGTACGACGTGGCAGCGCGAGCTCCACCTCGACTACGACCACAGAATTGAGCTCTTCCGAAACCTTTCATGTTGATGTCGTTCCTCACCTCACGGGCAAGGCGCTCTGGAGGAACACCGGGCAAACTGCTCGTGACAGTGTAGAAAACCAAGAAGGCGCTAGCGATAACCTTAACAACCCGGATGTGCACTACAGGCAGATGCACCCCTTTTCCGCGTCACGCCTCGCTGCTACGACAGGAACGTCTGCATCAACGCGCAGAACAACGAGCGCAAAGCGTCGCGTGAGCATCCGCAGTGGCGTGTGTGTGCTGTACCACCCACAGCGCCCTTCATTCCCGGCAGAGTACTACTCCCTACAACGCGACTGCGTTCGGATACGCCGTACGGAGACGAAAGGCGCCGACGATAGCTTCAGCGCCTACTTCCTCCACCTGTACGTCTTGCAGGGTGGCGCGAACCAAGAGGACGTGTTCACAGATGCATACGATGCGGCGGAGCGGTTGTTGGTGGACACGGTCGGCGTGCCACAGGCTCTTTTGCAAAACGCGGTGTGGTTGGAGAGCGCCGTGGATGCTTGGATCGCCAACACGGCCCGGGAGCATGAGGCACATGCTAGCGAGAAGAGCAGTGATTTCGCGTCGACCGCCAGTGATCTACCCAGTACCACGCAAGTTCTACAAGCACTGGCGTTGGTGCTGAAGAAGACACACGTGGTGCCGTGCCGGTACGTCGCTTTTCAGTGTGCAGATGCAAACGAGGCCCAGCTGATGGAGGAAGCGCTTCTTCGCTGCTGTGTGGCGCCATCTACCCCTCCACTGGAGCTGACGCCGGCGGTTAAGGCGCAATACAACGCCGTTGTTGACGCGCCTCGCTTGCGCAAGCAGCTTTTATGGAGCGCGCAGCTGGACTTTTCGTCTTTGCAAATGACCTGTGAAGGCCGCGAGCCAGCTGCCTGCTGCGATGTGCTGCCACAATCGCCATCGAACTTCGAGACATCACCGCGCAGCGCACGCCGAGATGCCGTTCTAGTCATTACTCCTTTGAGTTTACGTGTTGACCGCTATGCGGAAAAGCAGCGCTTTGAATTGGCGGCCCCCAATACGATGGAAATGTACAGCTGCATCCCGCGCTCAGAAAGCTCCTCAAGCACCAACAACGCGCAGGATACGTCGGCAAAGCAGCTTTTGCTGCGAATTGCGCCAAGCGCAGCTCTCTCGTCGCAACCACCACCGAGCTCATCGGCTACAAGTGCTGCCCCACTCTTCCTTCGCTTCGTGGCGTACTACCGCCCCCAGCCTCTCCCGTCCATGAAGCGTTGTGGTATTCATGTTGGCCCTGCGTCAACGGTGAAGGTACACGTAGGGCCAGCGATGTTCGAGTGGGCGGAAGCGTGGTGGGACAGTGTTCGTTTGCTGGCAAACCACCTCTTTTCAGAGGAGGTAATCGTGGGGTACCCCTGGTGGGCCCCTTCGCCGACCGAGCCTTTCGAAAAACCACGTGAGATTGCAACCGCGTGGTGCAGTGAAGAGGACTACGGGGGGAACACACCAAGTATGATGGTGGACCTGATTTCGGCAGCCGTTGAGGTGGAGGTGGAGCTGCCGAGTTCAAGAGACACGATATCCACTGAAATGCAACCGCTTTGTGTGCCACAAGCATGCTCAGCCTTCCGGCTTGCGGCTCGAGACGCCTCTCTGCAATGGCGTCTGACAGAAGCCCTCAACCAAGTTCACGTGGATGTTGCGAATCCGTCGATGCAGTGGCGGCGCGAAGCTCTCACGAACGGCACTGATTCGTCTGAGGTCTGGGTTACCGTGATGAGCTCACAAGCCGTCGTCGCAGTAGCAGGATCTTCTTCATTGAGTGGCGGTGCAGGACTCTCACTTGACTGGAAGCTTCACAAGCCGCCGCCGATGCTGTCTGCGTCTGACTGGCTCTGTTGTGGCAACAGCAGCAATAACAACGCTTTTTCTGGAAACGACGAAGAAAGACTCGCCCGCCCATCCATCGGCTTCCGCGACCGTCAGGAGCTGGCAGTTGAGCTTTGTTGCTTAACTCTCCTCTACTGGCATCCGCTACTGTTAAGCCTTATACAATCGTTTCAAGACGGCGTGCTGTCTCGCGCTATCACGCTTGTCAAACGCGAACCCTGTTGGTTCCATGATGGGGTTTTGTATTGTCCTCCACTCGCCTGGCCGCATTCGAGCGTGCCCCCAACGACAGAGATATCGTGGGACCGCTTATGCAAGTCTGTCGCACTCCGTCACGTAGTGCTGCATTTGCCAGAAGATGTAAACTGGATGGAGAAGGCAGGTGGCGGTGCGCCCATCGCGTGCGCGTGCGAGATTGCGTTGGGTGCGCTAACATATTCGGATTGCCTATTTGCAGAGCCCGCCACAGCGCCGATCGTCTCCTCCATCACCTCACCTCCGCGGCAGAGCACCTCTAGCGGCAGCACCGTCCCTATTGCAAGCACGCAGCGCAGTGGATGGGCGTCAGTGAAGCAGGTCCACTCGATTTCGCTCCACGAAATGTCTTTTCAGCGGCACCACTCCTCCGCCGCTCTGTCGACTGCCTTCGCTGCTTCGTTTCCCAGCTGGGCCATTACGCTGACGTTCCCGGTGTACCAAACTTCGTCGCTGTGGAAAGCTAAGGAGACGTGGCAGAAGATCTTCAATGTGCGTCTACGCAGCCCCACGGGTGGTGAGCCAGACAAGCCGGCGGGCGGTAAAGCGACGTGGGAAGGAACGGCGGCTGATCTCCAGTATGCGCTCGATTCGATTCATGCCAACTACGCAGCCGGCAGCTCCGCTGGCACAGACGTATCAACGCAACGCCAGCAGCAGCCGGCGCAAGGAGCCGAGGTGGACGCGATGGATAAAGGCCGAGTAGATACATCGCCTGCCTCCTTGCTCAAGCCCGTAGTGGAAACGACTACGTGGGAGCTCGATGTGGAGTCGTGCTTTGAAGCCCGCCTCATCTCGATGGTCTCACGGATCTCCTCGTGCAGTGCGGAGCTCGCGGGAGCCCGCGCGGTAATGGGCCACAGCCCGGCAGGAGAGCTGAGTTGTTCACTGGATGCGCGCCACCTTGTGTTTGGGAGCGGTGCCCAACCCAGCAGCAGCAACGAAGCTTCTCAGGCAGATGCGGGCAGCGGCGTGGTCCCGCTTCTACGCTTCCCGGCAGTCTCCCCAAGCGCCTCCTTTTTGTCTGCGCCAGCATTGCTGCGCATGCAATACGGCTGGCGATGGCTCGCAAACAGCACAACGGAGCGGGCCCTGTACGCAACCCTGGACGCACCACGTGGGGCAAGTGTTACCGCGGATTGCCTAGCTGTTGGCCGTGCGCAGTCGATTCTTCAGTGCCCCTCGCTGCGCAGGATTGTGGGTCGCTACACCGCGCCAGTCGCATCAGGTGGGCCCGCTGCAGAAGCGCAAGCAATCAAAAGCTGGCAAACGGCTACAGTGAAGCTGCAATTGGCGCAGCTGGACTTCCAGTTGCCGTGTTTTGCTTCCTGTGGGCGTGGGCACACGTCTACGTTCTCTCCAGGCAATCTGCAACTCTGCGCCACGTTCTCTGATGTTCTGATACGCTTGTGTAAAAAGGCAACGGGGTGGAGAGGCGTGTTGCGCATGGGCCATCTTGTGCGCTGCGTCCTGTGCGACCACAGAGATGTGGCGGCGCCGCTAGCAATCCCTCTGCTATTAGAGCAGCCGTCTGAATGGACACAGCCCATTGAATCGTCTCTACGTACGTCGTGGCGCGCGCAGCCATCGCCCTTGCCAACAACCCAACGTGCGCAAACCATGGATGCCTCCACACCAGCTCAGCAAAGTGTGATGGACGAACTCTTTGGAGGGCTCCCTTCAGTGGTGTCTACCGCGCCGCCTCCAGGGACGTCAATGACAAACACTGAACTGGAAGCACGCGTGGTGCCGTCATCAGCACCATCCGTCTCAACATTTTTATCGCAGCCGGGGGTGCAGGAACCGCCGCTGGCACCGATGAGTGTACCGAGCACTGAGAATTTCTTTGTGGCTCAATTGACGCGCAATTCTGCTAAGTCCACCTTCACAGCAGCGCTTAACCCCCTCTGGCTGCTCACACCATCCATGAGCCGCCTGTCTCTGTTGCTCTCCGGTCTTTGCCAGCAAATGTATGGCATATCGGCTATCTTTCGACAGACAGAGACCAGCAGCCCATCTCTGCCTTCACCAATGACGACAGCATTAGGCGGCGCCGTCGCAGGCGACGTGCGTGTAGGCGCTGTATCTGTGTTCATCCTGCAAGAGGAAGTGACGGTGGGTGCGCTGGACTGGACGGCGCGGCAAGTCGAAGATGCCGTCAAACAGGCGCTGCGCTCCGAGGCACTTCTTGTGGCAATCGAGGCCACCCTTTTCCAGTGGGACTCCGAGCTCGCGGAGAAGTGTAACAGAAATTTTCAGACCATCTTGCACCTGCACAACACCTCCGCCTGTGCACTGCGTGGTCTACAGCAATGCGCTGTTCTTCTTGAGCGCTTTAATGCTGACGTGACAAGGCAACTCAAGCTGAGCGGTGGCGACGCACCGCTAGTGGAGTGGAAGCTATCGCTGGATCCGTTGCAGTTGTCGCTCATGCAACTTCATTACACTGCGCTGCTCCGGGTGGCGCTTCAGCAAACGTCTCTTCTGGCCGAATTGATAAATTCTGCTTCAACTGCCTCGCATACTTCGATGTCAGCAGCGAAACCAGGCGAGGAAGCACGCCGACGCCTCCGCCTACAATTAGCGTCGTTGAGCTTGCGTGTGGAAGAGGACGGCGAGGGCACCGGGTCTGCGGCGCGTGCGGGAGCCTTGACGGCGGTCTACGTAAAACTGAAAGAGCTGGATGTGTCGTACTACAGCGGTAAGGGGTCTGTCTCTGTTGTTGAGCAGAAGGGAGGCAATGCTGGTGGACAGCTGCGCTTTGCGGTAAGTCTGCATAGTTGTCTTGTGGGTAAGGAAGGTGCCATCCCCACCTTCTCGCTCGCTGCCCTGTCCTCCCCGTCACACACTGATGTTTCCTCTACACATTCTGCCCCGTCGTGCGAGCTGCGCGTCACGGAAGACAGTGCGACAAAGGCAAAAAGCGGCGTCGTGCGTGTGAGGCAAGTCACCGTAACTGTGGAGGCGGTTCCCGTCATGGCGTGGGTCGACCTACTGTACGCACCGTACCTCCAGGTGGTTGTGCCCAACTATCAAACCTCGAAGGAATTGGTCATGCAGCGTGACTTGTGGCTTACGGAGGACCTGGTGCTGACGAAGCGGGCGCCGCTGCGTGCAATCAACAAGTCGTACAGTCTGCTGTATCTCTATGGCAACGGGCACACTATCTACCTCAACGCAGCGCGCCGAGGACAACTCATTTTTCTGGATGAGGGAATGACGCTGCGCATTATGCACGCCACCGTCCACATGTTAGCAGAGTCGATTGAGGCCTATGTGAGCGCCGGCAACGGGTCCTACGTCGTCTTGGATCGCGAGACGTGCAAGGTGGAACGGCCGCTAGACTCCGCCGCAGAGGCCCAGCAAGCTAGCGATGACCCGCTCCTCTTTGCGGGGCAAGAGGATAAGCAGCTCAAATCACTACCGTCACAGGAGAGAAGCTCCATCGGCAAATGGACGGAGTTTGAGGGAGACATGGAGGTGGAGGTTCGTATTCCAGAGCCACGCACCGCGTTTGCTGTATCGCCCGCGTCGCCCACCCTCACTGCAGAACCGGATGCCGCTGTCACAGCCAACCCTGCAATCACTGGAGCTCAGCGCACACTTGTGCTGTACAGTGACATGCACCTCTCTCTCATAAACGTGGCTTCCTCGATTCAAGACATCAGCGAAGTTAGCGGCTTTTTCGCTCTCGCCCACGCCGGCGCACGGACGGAGTTTGTCACCCCACAAGGCGTCACCGTGCACACGGCGGACCTCATCACAGACTGGGCAACGACGGTACAGTACACAGAAGAAAAAGGCTATGCCGAAGGCGGCGGCGAGGATTTCAGCGCGGACAGCCATGCAAATAGTAGCAGAACGAGGCCGCTGTTCGTGCCGCGCTGCGTGCAGCACCTACGCAACGTGCGCCTTGACGCTAGCAGCGGGATCGAGATGCGCGTGCATTACAGCGATGTCTTCTTTGTGCTGCGCTCCGCTCGCCACGCGCAGGCGGTATTTGCCAAGTGGAAAGATGCGATGCGGCGTGACGTGTGGTCGAGCCTCTCAGCGCTGCCGCAGAGCTGGGACGTGGAGGAGGTGGAAGACAACCAGGTGAAGGAGATGCTCATGCAGAAGAGGAGCCCGGCCACGCTTTGCAGCAGAACAACGAGCAACTTCGCCGCTGCTGCACCCCCTGCCGGAGCTGTAACAAGAACTTGCTTCGACGTACGGATCCCGTACATGAGCTTCATCGCTGTGGATGATAGTAAGAGCACTGACATCCCGCTCTTCTGCCTATATGTCAACGAAATTCGCACACCGAGCGTCGTTGTAGAATCGCCGCATGTGGCAGCGGAGCTGCAGTTCACTCTTCAGCTGGACTACTACGGGATCGCCAAGTCGCAGTGGGCACCGGTGCTGGACCCGCTGAAGTTCAACCTTGCGCTGAGCTGGCGTCAAAACACGAATATTTTGGACGTGTACAACCGCCAGGGTTTTGTGCGACTCGCGGTGCAGACGGGCAGCGTAAAGCTGTTTGTAACTTTGGAGTTGCTGCGCAACCTTCGGCAGCTGCAGCTGCTCCGCGCAAAGTTCGAGGAGGTGGGGCTGGAGACGTTCAAAGGCGCTGCCTCGGCGACGAGAGCCTCAACATCAGCTACCACCGAAGAGTCTCCTTCCACCTCATCTTCGCCCTTTCATGCCTTTAGTTTGCTCCAAACAACAGGGTTGGAGATCACAGCACGGCTGCCGCAATGCGTACCGAACGCACTCTTTGGCAGCAAGGAAGGCAGCAGTGCGTCGCGTGTTCTCGAGTCTGGCGAGCCGTGGGCGTTCAACCTTCCTCGCTTGCAGGGCAAGGAACTTCCGAGAGAGCAACAGAAGATCCTTGTGCAGCAACATATCACATGCTCGCGAAACGCCCCTACTGTTGATGAGCCGCGCGGTGCGGTGGTTTCGGTGGCTTCTGTTGGTATTCAGCGGGTCCCACTCAGCACATCTGGGCCGCTGCAACGCTACATCGTGGCTGACGTCTCCGTGCCGCTGCAGCAGGCAGGCCGGAAGAATATTCACCTTCACTCTACTATCCGCTTTCAAAACAAGCTCAGCGTAGACATTGTGCAAGTGGCGATGAACGAACGAGGCACGTACGATACATTGGGTGTCGTACCGGCTGGAGCAGCAACATACGTCTCTGTTGGAGTCCTTCGCCGTCGAGTGTGTCTTGCGCTTTCAAAGCACGCGGTGGCAGCGTCGAAGCATCCTCAATCCTACGCACTCCATCCAGACTCTTTGGTGGCCCTCGGCGTCTCGTATGACGCACTACCGAGTCTCGTAAAGCACACCTTCCTGTGCGTCTCAGCCGCCGCCTCCAGCGGCGAGACGGGAGTAGCCGCAGCAGCACGGCACGCGCGCCTTGCGAAGGGCAAGGGCTTCGACATCTACAGTGGCGAGACAGGTAAATCGTACTTCCTTATGCAGGTGCAGGCGGCTGCGAAGCAGCCGTTGGATGTCAGGCGCTACCCCGCTCTCGCACCCCTGCGCGCTGTCACAGTCGTTGCCGAAGCGGCGGTGACGATTCACAACGCCGTCGGCCTGCCGCTCACCTTGACGCTGCTCACCCGTCGTGTGCTACCTGGCGTGCGGATGGGCCTGCTGGACACCGCGCCAGACACCGCCGTCTACACGGTTGTCCACACAACCACTTTGAACGCGAATGCGAGCTATGGTGCGACGGAGATGGACCCGTTGGACGGCGTGTGGGTGAGTGTGGCGCTGCAGCAACCGAACGGCAATGCACTGCTGCAGTGGTCCTCGCAGATGATGGAAAGCCGCGGTGGAACTACAGAGAATGGCGGCGCGACAGCGTACTACCCGCCTGTCTGTGTCTACTGGCCTGGCGAGCGCGCTCGCCGCGACGGGCAACTGGTGCTGGTCGACCCAGCGACAGGTGCAACACTGGTCTTGTATATCAAGTACACCAAACGGCTTGTTACCTTGTACTGCCCTTATTGGATTATCAACGAAACGCAACTTCCGCTGCAGTTTGCGGACACCTCGTCGCCACACGCGGGGGTGACGGACCGGTGCGGAAAGCCCATCGCCGGTCTAGGGGGTCGCACGGTGCGCAGCGCTACCGTTGCTCCATGGGACGAGGCGACAGAGGTGCGGCAGAGCAACGCATTGCTCGGAGTCGATGAGCCAAACCCCTGCGCTCACGTGCACCTGTACAACAGCCTCCGCTCTGAATCGTGCAGCAGAAACAAAAGTAACGCGAGCGACAATGGACTCTTTGTGCGTGCCTGGGAGGCTGACTCATCTGATTCTAGCGAGCCCGCGAGGTTCTCAGACTGGTCGCAGGAGGCGCTGTCGATTCACGAGACTGCCGAAGCGCAAGTCGTTACCTGCGCCAGTCGTCGCATACGCGGGAAGCTGTTGGTGCTTTCTTGTTGCGTGGAACTGGGCACCCAGACGAGCTTGCACGCCTACAGCGATACCCATGTGATCTACATCCGCCCGCGGTGGGTGCTCATGAACAAGTCCCCCTACACACTGTGCTTCTCGCACAGTCTGCCAGCGGGTGTGCGACGGGGAGAGAGCGATGCCGCGCTTGTTCGTGTAAATGCCTTTTCTGAGGCCATTGTTACGTCGATTGTGGCAGCGGCCGCTGTGGATCAGAACGGGCGCCCCAACCCCCCGTTGTTCTTCACCATCAGCGACGACGCGCAGCACAACATCCAGAAGTGTCACTGGAGCTCTTCGGTGTCCATCAACGTCGTCCACGAACATTCGATCAATCTCGTCCACCACAGCCTGATTCCACTCGGCGAATACTGGCCGCAAAACTCAGCGGAAATGTCGCAACGCGGCAAGAGTGCAGCACCAGAGCTGCCAGACAGTTTGCCTCCCCTGCACCCGGAGGACATTAAAGAGCTCAACGGCGAACTATTTGTGGACCGTGAGGAGACCAAGGTGCTTACCACGACGGTGTACGCGTACAAGGGGTGCATGATGTGTGTCGAAGTCGACGAGGCCCCACAGCCGCCCATCGTTGTAGAGAACCGCACATTGTACACGGTGTGCTTCCAGCAGCGTGGGGGGCGACGCGTGTCGACTGTGTTTCCGCGGTGTCGTAAAGCCTGGACATGGGACGCCACACCATCTGATTCGAGCACGCCAGCCGTCTTGGAGCTTTGGTTGGTACGCGAGCCGGATGCGCCAATCAGCGTGGGAGGGGGGGCGACTGGAGCCTCACACGTCAGGGGATCGCCTGCTGCACGCGCGTCGTGCGTGCTCAACTTTGACCCGCAACTGATCGATCAGCAGCGCAACTCCAACGGCTTCCAGCAAGAGATCGACGTCGAGGATCCTGCTCACGGCACCTCCACCCTTCTCTTTGTGCGGGTGCGTGGTGTCCACGGGATGAGCTACGCCGTCAGCATTACCACGGAACCGACGATCGACGCCTACCGCACCCTTCCCTACCCCCAGCTGTCCCTTTCGCTGCAGGTAGAGAATGTGTTGGCGCTGCTCTGCAGCGAGGACGAGCAAAACGTGCTGCTGTGCGCTATCGAGTCACTCTCCTTCAGCTTCGCGCAAGGCGTGCGACGCGGCAGGGGTGGCGCTCGCTCTTCAGGAACAGCAGCAAATGTGGAAGGCACCGGCACCGATGTGCAGTGCCTGCAACTGCGCTTCAGCAGCCTCCAGGTAGACGATGAGCGACCTGCAGCCAAGGAGCGCGTCGTCGCGCAGCTCGTGGACGATCGAGAAAGTGGCTTTATAATTGAGCGGAAGCTGCTGCGCACCACGCCCGTCCTGTGCTACTCGACTGTAGCGGTCCGACTGGTGCCCGTCGAGCTGCATATTGAAGACGGCTTCATAACGGCGATGATGGGGTATCAGGAAGTGATACGCAACACATGGGACTCTGCGTGGCCGATGTCGAAACCCGAAAAACGGCCTACAGCCCTTTCGAGAGTTGCGGGGATTTCCTGCCCGCCGTGGAAATCTGAGCTCATCACGGCATTGACGCAGGCGAGACATGCCTACGCCGAGCTCGAGGACAACAGCGCCAACAGCAGCAACTGTGGCGGTGGTATCGCAGCTCACGGTTCACACTCGCGTCATCTGTCCGCCTCGCTGTGGAGCCGCCTCGTGGCTATTGAACAGCTCTACGTCGATCCCATCTTGGTATCTCTGTCCTTGTATCGATCCCCCGGTGCGGCCGACGACCCGCTGTGGAAGGCCGCCGGCGCCGCGAGCCTTCTTATCGGCTCCACCCAGGATGCCCGGCTGCAGTGGGACGCTGTGCAGCGCCGACGCGTGTGCGACACTATCTGGCACCTCTTCTTTGTACACCGTGACGCCTACGTGGAACAAATGAAGAAGCAGTACATGAGCCTCGTGAACGTAATGGGGCTCGGCACAATGCGCAACTTTGTGTCTGACTTGCTGAGCGCCTACAGCGACGACCCACGAAGCCGGCGCGATGGGAGCGGGAGCGAGAGCCGCGCTGCGGAGCGTCGTCAAAAGCCGCGTGTGCCGTTGCGTCGCAACCCCAAGTTCCGTCTTGACCAGCCTCAGAGTAAACGTGCGTGTGGGCCCTGTCCCGGTGGCGCCGCCACTGTCAATCACGGGCACAGCTCAGCAACCGCACGCTCACTAGACGCCGAAGCAGAAGCAGAGCCCGTGTGCGCCACGGCAGTCTGGCTACAGCAGGTAGAAAACCGGCAGGTGGCCGTGAACGCTCAGCAAACGGTGACGATATCGGAGCTGGCGCGCAGCTACCCTTGGAGCGCCTTCATCTCGGTAGCACAGGCAGCGGAACTACGCGCGTTTGGTGGTCTGGCCCTCGCACGCTCTATCGCAGACATGGAAGCTACGCCACGCTACACGCAAACAGCCAGCGACGGCACCGGAAGGCGCAGAGTGAGTGCCCAAGAAATTGTCGTTGGTGTCAAGAGGAGGGCAGGTGCGGCACACGTGCACTGCACGCGATGTGTAGAGCTCGAAGCGCTGCGTTTAAAGTGCATGCGCGAAGGCGCCGCTACGCCGCTACCCCATCCCATTCGCGATGGCTTTATCACGTGGGAGGAGTTCGCGCACCACATCAATTGGTACGAGTTCGTTGACATGTGCAGCGATGACGAGGTTTGCACGTATGCGTCGCTTGTCCGTGCTGGTGCGCACGAGGCGTCGAGCAATGTGTGCATTATCACCTTGAACTAGAGTGGCACCATTGAAGCCGATTCTTTTTTCTTTATGTTCTTCACTGTCAACCTACATTGTGCTCGGCGCACCTACAAATTGCTTTTTTTATTATTATTCAAGGTCATGACCGTAACTTTCTTCAAGAAAACTTAAGTGGAATACATTCACAGTAGTTTGCAGCTCATCCCGTGAAGTGCGCATGAGCGAGCGCAGCGCCTTTGCAGGTGTTGTAACATCCGCGCGACCTCTGCGCTGTGCCCGTGTTTCTTCGCCACAAATATTTCTACCCTCTTCCTTTCTTTTCCCTTCCCCCTTCTTCCCCGCTGGTTTTGATGTACGTTCGCGCCTATCGGGAATACTACTCGATGCGTACCTCCCCTTGAAAACGCTCATATATGTCTACGTATACATCTATATTGTTATTGCGGTGATTGAGCCTACTCTTCCTCTCTCTCACCCCGCCCCTTCACCTTTTTTAACGCTTGTTTTTCTCAGAACGGCTCGTCGGTTATTTTGTTTGAATGTGCGATCCTCTCACACTCCTTGTTTTCCCTCCTTTGTTCCTCTACTCCTGGTAATTGAGATCAGTGATCAATCTTCCTACACCCCTTTGGCTATCAGGCACACGTAATAGCCCCGTCAAAGAACACGCTTCCAGTGTAGCGGCGGCTTGTTTCATTGGCGTTGTTGTTGTTGTTTTTTCTTTGTAAGTGTTGCTTCGCTGATCCCATCTTTTCCCCCAATAGAGATCACGCCCCTATTCCCCGGTGGTGGTGGTTGCTGCTGTTTTTTTTTTTTCGTTTTC
>LJSK01000086.1:18045-83842 GCA_001299535.1 Leptomonas seymouri
CACACACACACACCTCTTCCTCAAGGGTCGGAGTAACTGGCAGAACTCGCGGTACATTTGCTTTTTGACTATCTTTATCTTTCGTCCATCTTTCAGTATCCTTCTTCTCGCTGCTGTGTCTGCCCCTGTGAGTGGATGTGTGGGGGTCCGTCAACCCTCATACCTTCTACTTTCCCTTAACACTATTGATTTCACAGCTGGCAGAGGTGTGCAAACTTATAATTAGTTTATGCTGGGGTGCTAAAGCAAAAGCAAAGAACAGCAACACACAAAGCACTCAACGGTATTTTTATGTGTCCTCGCGTTTTTATTCGTTCTCGTTGTGCACTCTGAAACACCGTTCATCATTCTTAAAGGTGACGTGAGCGTTGTTCTTATTGCTGGTATTGCATGCGTCAAGCCTGGCACTGGCGAGTCCGATAGCTACTGTGTGCTCTCGGCTGCTCTCTTTTTGCTATTGTTGTTCATTTTCACTGAAAACAACGGAGAGAAGAGTGGCTTTGTAGACATCGATCGCTTCTTTTTGTTTGTCAAGTCGAACGCACGGAGTACATGGAAAGAGAGAACGCAGCCATGCAAGCCGCTGGTGTTAGTGAAGCTACCAAGAGAAATCCCCCTTTTGGTAAAACCATACGCGATCCAATTGCGGCGCAGCGCGACGGCGGCGGTGTTTCCGCCCACGGTGCCTCGCAGCACTCAAGCCTGCAAGAAGAAGGGCCGAACCAAGTGTCTCTATTCTCTCAGACCTCACAAGAGTCCATTCACATGTCATATGTGGCTCTGCAGTCCCACCGCGGTGATCAGCAACTTTGCACAGAGCACATATCAGGGGAGCCGAACGCCAATGTGCACAGCTCTAGCAATCCAACCGTGCATCTAAAATCACCGCATTTGCGTTCCCTGCAGATGAGCCACACCTCTAGCAGATCGCTGTCCCCAGCTCCGACAAAGAAAGCCAAGGTTCTGAAGAAAATGTACCTCCCGCCTCGGCTAGATTCACATCTGCTTAGCTTCCCGTGGTCTAACAGCCACCCGCTGCCGACAATGCAGTCAGTGCCATCCCCCACACGCACATGCAACGGACGAAGCGGCGCCGTCCACTCATACTGGAATGCGGCCTCCAACCCGGTGCCCTACCCATGCGGATCCCCTACAGCCTACAGCAACGGCGTTCGCGTGATATCTCCCTCTGCACAATATTTTCTTCAGCAGCAGTCGCTCAGTATGGGTGACAGCTCCCCGATACCGCTGAGCATTTCCCCATCTTGCCGCGAGAGCAGCCTTATCGGCGGCACCTCTATCGCTATTTCGCCCAGCGTGTCCGGTATAGCGCACTCCACCATCCTCGACGCCCCGTTGCAAGCCTCCTTGGTGCCCCCATCCAATAGCGACGGCTACCCGCACTTCTGCTTTGGCAACTCCATCATGCAATCCACCCCCTTCACCCCAGTGATTTCGACTCCATCATCGCGCGGGCATTCCATCTACCTTGACACCATGATGGAGCTGTCCCAGCACAGGCAGGAGTTGGACAACCCGCTCTCCGGCCTCCAGACAGAAGGTATGCGCCCCTTAGGACATGAGTACACGCCGACCAATCTCGCGCGCCGGAACGTGTCGTCTGCAAGCATAACGTCGCTCATGGCCGAAGCAGCCGGGCAATTGCACCAGGTGCCTCCGCAGTCCATGAACGGAGCTTTCTTGGCGTCCTGCAGCGGTACCATCTTCCCACCACAAATTGTGGACGGCACGCCGACGGGCTGGGTGAAGCTGCGGCAGATCTCGCCGGCGAATACGCTGTCATCGGGGCAACCGCCAGGCCGCTCTACGACACAACTCCATGGCGATGATGAGGGGTACGCGGTAGAAAAGCAAGACACACCGCAGGAGGCGGAAGCGGGTGAGACCTGCAACTCGCGCTGCAGCAGCACCCTGGATGACCCGTCGTCATTTATAGTTGAGAACACAGCCATTTTCCCCAGTGCGTCTCCAGAAGAAATCGCGTCGAAGTTGCACATAGGTGGAGCGGGCCGCACAAAGTTCGATCGCGAGACAAACTTCAATGGCACCGAGCCAGACGCTGCGAGCGGCACAGAACAGAGTACCGTCGCGGTAGTCGCACCCTCCGATTCAGCCCGTATTGACGATAAAATGCGATCCAAGGCAGCAGTAGAAACATCGAGCACAGCGCCTGAGGCTCACGGGAGCACTAAAGAAGGCCTGCAATTGGAGGTGTCACCCGGCGTCGACTCGCGCCGAAGGAACGCGTCGCAGAGTACGCCCGGCGTTTCCCCACCCACAACGCATGTCGCATCCAGTGCGCCACGACGCAGCCTCTGTACGCCATCCGAGGACGACGGCTCATGCGCCCCTCCACCCTTGCGTGACGGCTTGACGCGTCACAGTCCGTCGGAGCGCAGCACATCAACGTTGAGTCTCGTGCCCAACATTGGGGTCATGCCGGCGACGCCCACGCTGTTCTCGGTGTGGAGGCCTGTATGCATGACGCCATCGACGGCGCCCAACGTGTGTGAAGCCTTCAACGATCTTCTCGAGTCGCTGCGAGCGCTGCAGAGCGACATCGCTAAAGTGCACAGTCGCGTCTCCCTTAACGAGCACACGGCGCGGCATTGGATTGGCTGCTCCTTGAACGCCTTATTGCATCTGACGGTGGAAGTCTCGCATAGCGCCTATCTTTCTGCAATCGAGGAGCCAGCTGAGAACGAGGTGAAACCAGAGCGGGGACTCACCTATGCACAACTGCGCGTGGAGATTCAATCGGGGGCGGCAGGCTGCGTGGAGGGGCTCCACAACACTATTCCCGTTGCCCAGAATGGCTGCGATATTTTGGAACCGCTGCTTCTGACAAGCATGCTGGCTCGTGGGGCAATCACCTCCCTCCTGTGGAGTCTTGAGCAGGCCTACGCGCAATGCGGGCCTCAGCCAACGGCCGCCAATGGTACCGCCGCATTGAAGCAGTCGGACGTGCACGACGCTGCAGCAGCTGCTGCCACAAACCGTCGAGCCGCCTATGTGACGGTGCCCCTCCCAGCTCCCCTCACGGCAGAGCGCATCGACGAGCTCATGGACAGCGACGCCCTAGCCAACGAATTGGGCGGGGAGTGGCGCCAGTTCACCTCCGATTACAATCGCACGCTGTTTCGCTACGTATTCCTGCGTGTGCTGTATGCTCAGCTGAGCAGAAAGAACGGCAGCGAGGGCAGCGGCGGCGCTAACAATGCAGCGGACGGGACATATCAGCATAGGAGCTCCGCTGCCAACACTAACGGCAGCACGGAAACCACGCTGCACACAATCGCGTCGGCGTGGGTGGATCATCAGGTGAAACAGTGGAGCTTCATATTTCAGCAGGACGCGTTCATGGAAAATTGTAATGACGCCGTTATACGTGAAAACCTCCCAGAGGTGGACGAAGCTGGTATACAGCTCCTCCGCGAGGCCTTCTGTCGCGACTTCCCCTCGTACGAGGTTGTGTGTAAGGTGTTCTCGTCATTCCGTGAGGGCGAGTGCTGGCAACGCTGGTACACTCTCCTCGGGCAAATGATGGAGAGTGCCTTCTACGTGCAGGGCAATACGGCGCTGCTCGACTACGCTACAGAGTGGTTCACGAAGGCGCCAAGCCCTTCCGCCAGCGCCGCCTTGCAGGCCATCAGCGCGGGTCAGATCACGCTCGAGCAGGTCGGGGAGGCGCTGGCGACGGTGGAAACCTCTCTAGGTTTGATGGAGGAAGAGGGCAGAGCGCGACGGGTCACCATCTTGCAACTTCTTCTTCGCCGTATCTTCGTACTCGGTGTTGTGTCTTCTGTACACCGCAACCTGGGCAAAGACGCAGTGCTGTCTGACGCACAGCTAGCCACCTACGTCCAGGTGCAGCGCAAATCGCTGGATGAGGTAGAGGCGCAACTCACCTCCGAGCACGCGGAAGGCAAGAACCTCATCAAGTGTATTCGCGCCTTCTTGTCTCTCTTTTCAGATAAATCCACTTGTACGTTCAAAGCGGGTGTGGCGGGGTTCGGCGAAGCCGCAGCGACGCGCATCGTGGATGGCAACGCCATCCCATCGGTTTCATCCCCCCATCTGCAGTGGAACACGTCGACAGTGGAGCCCCTTGCGTCTCTCCTGGAAGATGCGCGCCCCCACATCGGCTCGTCGGAGCGCAGCACAAACGAGGATACGCAAAAGTGGACACGGGATGCCCTTTCCCTGATCCACGACGTTAGCACAAGCACTATCGGCGCGATTAAAAGTCTATGTGCCCTTTTCCAGACGGGCGTGGACGTGACGGAGGCGAAGCGGGACTACAGCGTGGCTCCTACGAACATACCGATCCACTCGACGCGTGCGTTGAGTCACCTGCAAGCCTCGCTGACAGAGACGCATCGCACAGCAATGGTGTGCCTGGCCTCCTTACACTTGGATTACTGAAATGAATGCGACAAGACCTATATAGAGAGAGAGAGTATGTGCGTAACACATTGCTTATATTTACTTCCACAGTTCTGTTCATCCGCGTGGTTTTCCATGACTTCTTAGTCCTTTTTATTCGAATTTACCTGAGCCGCAGAGGAGCAGGGAGAGTTGTGTATATTTCTCGAAGAGATGCACACACAACAAATAAAAGCGCAGCTCTCCTCTTCACTTGTAGACGCTGAGTGTTTAGACGTGTAGAAGGCGGCCATGTATTCTGTTTGATTGTTTTGTTTTGTCTTCTTCCCTTCTTCCACCACGTTTAGTCTTCTCTCCTTAACTTTTCATTCTGTCAACTTTTCTTTGTTTCTTTTTGCTGTCTTCCTTTTTTTTCTGGCTCATCTAATTTGATTTTTTTTTCTTCTCTTACTTCACTTGATCTGATTTTCCTCTTTTGGGAGAGAGCTCTGTGTCTTTTTTATTTTTATTTCGAAATTTTTTAAGATTCACCAGTTTTTTTATCATCTCTCTTCTTCGTCTTTGACTCATTTAACTTCGATATAGCAAGCTTATATATAATCGCAGTGCCCAGCAGAACTGCCATGCAGCCATGTAGCTGTGTTGTTCGTGGAACAAATGATTTTCTTTTTTACAAATGGATAGTTGTTATCTACTTCATTCTCTATTGTTTTTTTTTTCAGTTTTCATCCTTGTTGACCTTCTCATTGTCGTTAGTACTGTTCTCCTTTTTTTTTTCTTTAAGGGGAGCGGCAGTATGAATAGGGTACGAGTAAGTCCACTCCAGCCTCAACTATTTTTCCCACAAACGCGCCATGAGGTCGCATAATGAGAATATGCGCCCTGCACCTTCCTTGGATTTGATTTCTTTTTTTTTTTCATTATTCTGTGGCCTGCAGCGTCTTGAAAACGTTGTTATCTTGCATGCGTGCTCGACCACAGTCAAGCTTTCTTTTTCATTTTTTTTTTAAACATTACTGTTGTTTTCCTCCTCTCTTTCGTCATCATAGGATTTTAAGTCAAATAGACATCTGATGTTCTCATTTTTTTTTTTGGCCTTTGTGTGCTGTCATAGCTCGATGCACCCATCTGCTGTGTTTGCATAGCAGAACGGGGAATGGTTGTTGTTTTTACCTCACCTTACCAATTTTTTTATAACTAATTTTTTCTCCTTTCATTTTTTTGGTGTTCCGTGTTTGCATTTATCTTTTCCCACCATCACGGATTCTTGCTTCTCTACATAACCTTAAGTCATGAAAGTCGCCAAGAATTCTTTGCTTCTTTTCTAAAAAAAAAAACAGTGTTGTCGCTACGACCCTACAACTGATGACACTCAATGGAAGCCTCACAAGCATCGTACATTGTATTTTCCTGTTTACTTGCTTGATTTTTTTTTTTCTTCCATGTCCTAACTGTTGTCGCTTTCAATTCTTCTTCTATATGTCTGCATAGAGAAAGAGCGCACATGCACAACGGCGATGGCACACCTGAAGACCGTCGATAACCAAGAAGGACTATGGGATGCCCCTCCCCGTATGCCCCCTTCTCCCTTCTGCATGACGTTACTTGTCCCGCTATTCCAATCGTCCCTCTCTGTCTTCTTACCTCTCCTTTTTTTTTTATGTTCCATCCAAGTTTTTCCAACTTCATTGTATTTCAAGCTGTTTGCGATGCATGGTGAAGTATTGAAACGGAGCACCTGAAGCAGTAAAGTTCTCACGCTATTGCGCCACCAATAATGCTTAGAGCACACCTTCCTGCGGCAGGGCCACGCTCTCGCTTTTTAGTCTCTGCTACCCCTGCGCGCCCTCACAAGGAAGGCGAAAGCCGGCTAAAGCGGTGTCGAAGCCCGTGCGAAGATGAGCTGCGCTACAAGGAGCTTCAAAGACGGAAACAAGACATGCAGCAACGCATGCGGCACCAACTGGAGGTGCTGCTCGGCTTGGAGGAAAACATTTTAGATTTCTACTACACACACACCATCTGCTATGAGCCATTCTTTCTACCCCGTGCATCCTCCGTGGAGACGTCAGATTTGTCAAGCCACCTCCTCAGCCTCTTCCCAGAGCTCAAGGACACCTCAGAAAACGGAGCAAGTGGTGCAGACGCTAATGCTTCGCTAGCACCTCCTGTTGTCCCATCCAAAACCCGCTACTACTACGACAGCGCTCTGATGCGTCTATACCGTGAGGCCGCCGTGCAGGAACGAGACCTCGCCCATCAGTACGCGGCAGAGGAGGCAAAGGTGACTGAGACGGAGCAGCAGGTTCAGAAGGACGTCATCGATGGTGCCCTTGCAGCTCAGCTCACCACAGAGCGCGACGCACGGGAGGCGTTCGACAAATTGAAAGTCAAACTGGCTGAGCTCCAGGCGCAGCGCAGTGAGCGTGAGTCTGCGATCAGAAATGTGGAGGCGCGCATCGTGGCCACGGAGAAGGCAGTAGAGGCGTGTGGTAAGCGCAAAGCTCAGCTGGAGGCACGGAAGCAGGAACAGATGGACAACGCTGAGAAGATCAAGGAGGAAGTGGCAATGTTTCACCGCTCTGTTGAGGCCGCTGAGAGCCACTTAGAAAAGCGCATCCAGATCAACAAGAGCCTTGAAGAAGAGGTTGCCCGACGGAAGGCTTTGATGCGGCGCAGACGGAAAGAGTGAAGGTGAGTTTGCTCTCGTTGATCTTTTGTTTCCCTCCCCCTAGGGTCCCACTCTTCGCCTATTTATCCTCCACGCGCTTGAACGTCTCCGACTGATGGCCGTGAGTTGTTTCTGATGCTGCTGGAAGTGAACTATCTTTTCCTTTTTACATTTGTTAGACACGAGCCGTTTGAATCGTTCTGTGTATTAGACTATGCTTGCGTTCAATACAGCCAAATCGACTCAAAAAAAAAAGAGAGACACTCGCTATCAAAGCAGATGCTAAAACCAGTCACTCTGCACGCTGCTTATCTCCCTCTCTCTGTCGTTGCGAGTGATTGCTGTGTCCGTGCAAACTGCCGAAGGAACCTCTTCTGCCAGTAGCATACAATGTGCGAAGGGGTTCATCACTTGCTCTCACTGTCTTCTTCACTCACAGTCTTCCGGCTATTCTGCTCTCTTCGTCACCTCTCCTACTCATGTACGACGCTCCTTGTTGACTCCTTGAAAGTGCTGTTGTAGGTCAAGCGGGTTCCTTTGTTTTTTTCTGTTGCTGGTGCAATACATTAAAGAACAATACCAAAAAGAGTGGGGCATCTGATTGGAACTTCTGCTCGACATCATAACGCTGTCGTAAACACATTTGTTTAAAAGGGTGAAAGAATTTCTTCTTGGCTTGCAGGAGGACTTCCAGTGCATTGAAGTCGGTGGTCGAGATCTAAACGGAAGTTAAAACGCACGCTCTACTCCCGTTTCGATAATAAGTTGGAAGGTAGTCGTTTGTGGAATAACACAAAGAATATTTATGGTTTACTGCATTGATCTGGCATCATAGAATAAGCTTTCCTCAGGAAGCAGCACAGTGGCTGTACAAGCGTCGCGGAAAGAAAATTCAAGGGAACTCTTCCACTGACCTTGTTGGGGACAATACAGATTTGTCTGCCACAGACGGCTTGACGCAGCAGAACAGTGTAAAAACGGTGAAGAGCCGGCGTTGTTGTGGAAGCAAAATTCATTTGAAGGAACGCTTCAAGTTGCTTCTTGCGATCTTCTTCTAACTATCAAAGCATGTTTAGCGCGACCACTCCATCGTCGTCGGCCGCGGCCTCGGCTCCTGCGGGCAGTAACGCCGCTACACAGGCGCCAGCAGGGTTTTCTTTATCCGCATCCCCTGCTGCTCCACAGTCCGCTGCACCAGTCACCACATCGTCGCCCTTCGCGGGATTTGGCACGGCGACACCAGCAGCAGCAGCAGCAGCAGCAGCAGCGCCTGTCGCAGTGGAATTGCCAGCGCCGCCGAGCTACGCCAAACTCTTTGAAAAGGTCTGCCGCGATAGGGCCATGAGCGATGCTTTCACGCAGGAAATTAAAAAGCGATTTAGCGCTCCCATGGAAGTGAAGACGGCAGCGGTAAGTGGGACCGGCAACGCGGCATCAGGTGTTCCGCATGCCCTAACGATCGCACAGCAGGTAGGGGCACAGTGGAAGAGCGAGCTTGCTCCACAAGCCTCGCAGACCGGTGCAGTGCTGACGAGTTCCGCAACGGCACCAGGTACCTCTACACTGGCACGCAACTCTGAAGCGCCGCAACGGCAGCAGCAGCGTCAACTCCAAGTCGAGAACGCGCAGAACTTGCTGCAGATCTTGTTGATGTGTGACAGCGGCTTCAACAACAGCGAAGCGCCACCCGCCGGCAACGTGGCGTCGTCACACTGGGCTGAAGCGGGCGAGGAGGCGGTGAAGGGGTTGCACGCTGCCGTCGGAGCCGTTTCCGCATCCGCTGCGAGCAACCTCATCGCCTTTGTGAAGGCCTCAGTGGTGAGGCACACACAGGCGCTGGACGGGGAGTCCACCACGGCGACAAGCCTCTTTGAAGACGGCCGTCGAAGGCGTGCTAACGATGACCCCACGCTGCTCGCTGCGCAGTGCCTTTATCTCCTCTCGCGACACTTCCAGCTGACGGCAAGCGTGGTAAAGGAAGCCCTGGACCTGATAGACGCCCTGTACTTCCTACTGAAGAACTCCCTACGTAGTCGGCTTGTGGCCCTCACCACGTTCTGCGAGGGTAATGATACATGCGCGTTGAACGCCCTGACGTGGTTGTGCGTCTTTTCAGTTGTGAACATGGCAGCTGTGTGGAAGAAGCTACGTGCCACCTCAGGCGAGCTGCGCTTGAACGAACTGATTCACTCGAACATCGCGTCGTCCATTGACACTGCTGTGAGCAGCCTGCGCAAGCGGCTTCGTGAGTCAGTGCAGACATCATCCTCCGCTGCCAACGGAGGCGGCTTTCATGGTGCTGATGTCTCTGCGCGTGCATCAGCCGCCTCGCTCATGCCTCCAGCGGTTTACACATGGCAAGTGATCGTGGACAGCTACCTGAGCATCCTGACTCTCGCGGAGGGGTGCTTGCTACGAGCAAAGGGAAGTGAGCAGGGGTATGACAAGGCACTGGACGCCTTTCTTGGCGAGCGATCCTCGACAACGGTGTCGTCCATGTCCTTGCAGTCTGTTTCGGGGCCGGCGGCCTCTCCCGCCAATGTAGCCTTGCATCGCGGCAAGGCGACGAAGCGGATGGTGGAGCTTGCACCGGTGCCCCGCGCCCTATCTATTCCTGTCGATCTGCTGTATATCGCCCCCTACGAAATAATGTCGTATCTTTTTGACGAGATGCTGCCACTGCTGCATCACCTGTCGGAGCTGGAGGTGGGGACGCACCGCCGTTACATTGAGCAGCTTGAAGAGCTGCCCCGCATCTCCTCAGTCATGCACGGTGGAAACAACAACAACCGCAGCAGCAACAGCAATGCCGGCTTCCAGCAGCGCACGGGAGACGGCGACGACGGCTGGCTGCGGCGCACAACTCGGATGGGACTGCACGGAGAAGTGGTCGGAGAGCCTTTCACTTCTGAAATGGCACACCTGCTCGAGGCCCTCGCGATGTGCCTCCAGCACCTTCCTCCAGAGGTGTTGAATCCCGACCTTGACTCCGACTGTGCCGCGACGTTTTTCATCTTCAAGAACTTTGTCAAGCACATGCGACAGGTGTTCGCTACGCAGCGCAGTGACGAGGGCGGCAGTGGCGCCCCCCTTTCCGCCTCCTCCTCGAGTGTATGGGAGAATTACACGTTGAAGCTCGTGACAAAATTTTTGGAGGTGCTCGCGATGATCGGTCGCAATCCGCAGTATACGCTGCGTGTTATGGTGCTGCTCACGGATGCGCAGACCGAGTGCGGTGAACTGCAGTGGCCCAGCCTCGTAGGCCAGGCGCTGGAGTGCGCAGGCTTTAACAGCGGCGTGCTCAGCGTCCCCAGTAAAAGCGGTGGGGATGGCGGGATGTCGCTGACGGCGATAGCCGCAGCAGCTGCTGCGGCCCAGACCGCCTCCTCTTCTTCCGCTTCCCCGTCCCCCTCCGCATTCCAAAACGGTCGCGGATCTGAAGCAGCGGACGCGTACGCAGCCTCCTCCACGCTCTTCATGGGCAATGGGGTGCCACGCTCCCTCCATCGCCAGTTCACGCGCCAATACACCAGCAAGTGTCAACGGCAGTTCGTCTCTAGTTTCTTTTTGCTGCTTAGGCAGCTGTTCGCAAACCCCACGCTGCGCCCCACCGTCAGTGCCTACATCAACCTTGAGTTGGCCCTCACTTTCCTCCTCGCCCCGCACCAGAGTCAGGTAATGCTGGGTAGCACTCTCTCTCTGATCTCCGCCTTCATCACGAATGCGTCGGATGCGCAACTGGTGTGGACTTTCCTCGAGCAGCGCCAGCTGCTGCAGCAGCCGTCAACGCGCACAAAATGGGGCAGCGGCCCAGTCGACGGCACGGCAGCCCTGTACGACCGCTTCACCGCCAATGCCGGTGCGAAGGGTGCCGCGGCGTCTCCTGAGCCGACAGCGCACGAAGAAACGTCGTCCCTTATTGGTCACTGCCAGTACGAGTGCACGCAGGGCACGTACGACATCACCATTGGCTTCTTGCACCTCATCACAGCACTCCTCCAGAATGATCAGCCCTCCATGGCCGCCCTTGGCGGCTACACGACGGTGGTCAACTTCATCTCGCAGGAGATCCTGCGGGGAGTCTTGAAGCGCGTCTTTACATTTCAGCAGGAGCGCTACACCGTATTTGCACTCGCCGCTGCGGCGCTGCGGCAGGCCTTGCTTGTCCGCTTCCAAGGCGAGAACGGGCGGGTCACCGGGATCCCGTTTGCCATCGTTCTGGCCATCAACAAAGCACCCGCCGATGTCGTAGGTGAGGTGGTGAAACTGGTCCTGGAGATGAGCGACGCGCCGCACGAGCTCCTCGGCCATCACCGCGCCGCGGTGCGACAGGCACTGCAACTACTCATCACCGCCATTCAGACCGTGCAGGAGCAGAAGATCGAGATGCTGCTCTTCGACACCCGCACCACGCTCAACACGGACCTTGCCGTGCGTGTCTTGGGACTGTGCTCTGTGCAGGATACGCTCCTGACCAAGATGACGCTGCGGTTGCTGCTACTGTTCCCGTTTGAGACAGCGAACCAGGCTGCCCACTATTGGTCGGGGCTTACCGTGAAGTACGCGCCAGTGCTCGAATCGTTCACGCAGCTGCTGCACCCGCTCTGCACGGTGCCGATGGTCGTGCAGGCGCCCCCAGAGCTAGCGCAGCTCGACTTCGATCCGGCGGAGCTTGTGCCGGGCTGGCCCTCCGCCCTTCTCGTTGACACAAAGTCCCTGCTTTTGGACTTACTCATGCGGCACGCGGATGTCACCGAGCCCTCTCTGACGGCATGGATGTGCGGCTTCTACCACGAAGAGTATGCCGCACGGGATCGCCGCATGCGGGCCGGCGCTGCCACGAGCGGCAGTGGAACCACAGACGCGTGCGAAAGCGGCAGCGGAGAGTCGAGCTGGTGGCGCTCCACCCTGCTCACGTCGGTAGTGGAAGGCGCATGCAGCCCCGAGGTTGAGGCCGCGCACCCCACGCTTGCCGTCAGGTATGTGAAGCTGCTGTACCTGCTGCGCGCCAATCGCCTGTATGGGGCCCTTGTCGTGCGCCCTTTCCTCGAGTCGGTCTGTCAGACGTTGTTTCTTCGCCTGCAGCACTTCCGCGCGAGCCAGTGCACACCCGTGGCGCTCAGCAAGTACGCCTACGTGCTGAAGCTGCTCGCTTTGGAGGCGTGCTACACCCACCGCACCTCCCCGGGAGACTTGCGACTGGCGCAAAGCTCGTCCATCCCGTCCATCTCCGTTGAAGTGCTCCTGTCTCTCCTATACCCCTTTGGGGCCGGCGTAGACGGTGAGCAGGCAAATATGTCGAACACAAAAGCAAGCGTTCCAGGCGGGGCTACCGGAAGCGGCGGGTTTATCACCGGCAGCTTTGTAGAGGGTGTTGACAGCACCAACGCAAATGGGCGTAGGGACGGCGACAACAGCGGCTACGGCGCTGAAGGCGTCCGCAGTAAGGACCGCCGCTTCACTGGAGCGGTGACCATCGTCTCTCGCGACGCGGCGGTGGACATCGCAAGCTGGCTGCCGCAGGCGTTGCAGGTCTTGCCCACCTTCCCCGAGAAGCTTCCGCCGATTAGCGGTGGTCGCAGTCATCTTGTCCCGTGCGCCGCGGATGGTGTCGTGCAATACAACATGGCCAGCCTCTATGAAGCGTTCCAGCTGGAGCAGATGCGTGCGAACAAGCCGCGGCTGACTATGGCGGAGCTGCGCGAGAAGCTAAGACCGTTTATCGTGGCGAACGACTGCTTCTTCTCGTATGCTGCGGGGGTCAGCTTTGTGGAGGGGTGGTGCCAGCTCGTGAGCGTTTCTTGTTCCGTCGTTCAGGGCCTCTCTATGTCTCGTCTGCGTGCCTTTGCCTTGTGCATTCTGCGGGGACTGGATGCCACAACGGCCATGACAGCCGCGGCTCAAGAGCAGATCTGCACTCGGCTGTGCCACTGCCTGTCCACCGTCATGGCACATCTCAGAAGAGTGACGCTGATTGCGGCAGACCGCCGATTGTTGGCAGCGCCGCACATGACAAAAGAGGCAGAATGGGACGCCATGTACAAAGACAGCAGTGTGCACCAGCGCGACGTGTCGGATGACGCCCTCCTCTACGAATCGGCTGGTGCTGCCGGACAGCGCCAAGCAAGCGAGCGCGAGTCAGCGCGACTTGCGTCTTCCACGCACGTGAGCAGGCCCGGAAAGCGGCGTCCTCGAGACGACAGTGCGGCCCTCCACGCACAGGTTGGAAACTTCTACGGCATCTCGCGCCGCTCTCAACTGGCGCAGGCAGTACTGCAGCGTCACCAAGAGAAGCGAATGATTGCGGCAGACGCCGTGTCTGCGAGCGTCTCCGTTCTTCAGCCACTGGTCCGCGCACTCGTACAGTGGGGCACCCGCATCGCCACCATTCGCGCTGATCTGTACATGAGCCTTCTCTGCCTCGCTGAAACGCCAGGGATCAACCTCGACGATGTGGTACTCTGGCGCTCGCAGAAAGCGCTGCTGAATGTGATTTGTGCCGACATTTGCAGCGGTTGCGCATCCACCTCAGCCACTGTCTCCCCCACTGCTCCTGCTGGCGCCTCCGCCGATAGGGGGCACGGCGCGCCGCGCAGCAGCAAAAGTGGAAGCGGTGCTGCAGGCGCCAACGCCAACACAGCGACCGAAGCCCTCTCACCGCAGGTGCAGCACGCTATTGCGCTTCTCGTGGCGCTTCTGCAAGCCTCCGCCCCCATTCGCGATGACTTCTGCAACCCAAACGCAGGCAGCGGGGACGGGATGAGCACGTGGGCCCTGCGCTGCACCACTGCGCTTCTCCAGAGCGTTGACAACGCCGTGTGCGCTTTTTTCTCGAACAGCGGCGTCCCCCTCGGAGCGCTGCTGTGGCACATCCGCAGCGCATTTGATCTTCTCTCTGTCGTCTCCTTGGGTCACGCCTCTCAGGTACTGCACAGTGACCTGCTGCGGTTTTGTTTTGCGATGCAGGCGTGGAAGTACAGCACGCAGGTGGTCCTGGGCTACTCGCAAGCATCTCTCACGCATGAGCAGATCATCAGCAAACCGCTGGTAGAGCAGAACAAGGAGGTGTTGCGTCGGCTGCTGCTGAGCGTCACGCGCTGGGTGAATCTGCTCTTGTCCTCCTTTGGCGACGCCACGCCGCTGTTGTACGAGGTGCAAAAATTCATCCGCGAGAATCGATCGCTCGTCGACTACGTCTTCATTTCGCCCGCCGCGGTGAGCAGCACACTGCCTGGCTCCGCGCGGCTGAGCGGCTCGCACCTGACGTTGTGTGCGGAGCTGTCAGAGTGTCTGCGTGCACTGTCAAACTCCGTGCTGGCAGTAGACTGCCGTACCCTGGTGGACAGCATGGCTTTGCCGGATCTGCTGAACATTCTGAGCAGCGAGGAGGTCTGGCAGCGTGGGCCCACCAACCTGTACGACTTCACCGACGCGGATTGTGAGAGTGGCATGGCGGCAGGTGTTTCTTCCTACGGTAGCGGTGGATTCGCAGCAGCAGCAGCAGCACCGGGCGCGCCATATGACGCTGCAGCCGGCGGTGTTGGCGAGGATGGTCTTCGCAACAGTGCTGGCGGTGCGCTTGTGAAGCGCGTCGGAGGCACCGCGGCTGCTCTGTCGAGAGCAGAACGTGGGCGCAACGTTGTGGCGTTGACGGTGCGTAACCTGTCGCACCTGCTGCTGAACGCTGAGTACGGTCTTCGCGGGATGGAGGTGGATCTCATCAGCAACAACAACGGCGCCGCAACGCCGATGCTGCGGTTTTCCGTCAGCAAGCGCAACCTGTGCCTTCAAATTGTCCGTCATGTCGCACACTCTTTGGTCGAGATTGCGAGAGCGAAGACGCACGAGTTCCGCCTGGAATGCTACGTGTACGCCCTCCACGCGCTAATCTGCCTTCTTCACTCCTTCGTGCTACCGCTCACACACGGCGCATCGCTGCAGCAGACGCCCGAAGACTTCTTGCGGTATCTGAAGCAACTCCCGCTGCAAGAAATCATGGAAGTGCTGATGCAGTCGCACGAGGCGGTTTACTGCTTGAAATGGTTCAACACCGATTTCCGCGGTGGGATGCGTGTGCACCGGCTTGACGCGCACCATCCGCGGACCGCGGGAGTGGAAGCTGGTGAAGCGGACAACAACTTCGATGTAGCGACGCGCTCGCTGAGCAACGGAATGCGCCCCTCCAGCGCCGACGGCGAAGGCATCCACCCGCTCTCTGTGCCACCCCTCTCGACGCCAAAGTCGGCGCCCGCCGCACACAGTGCGGACACCTTTAGTGTGCCGTCCACACCAGGACTTCTCCCTGCTGCCGACGCGCGACGAGGCGGACGGGATTTGACGAGCTTTCAAGGGCCTACGCAGCGCGCACCGGGCGCGACAAGAACGTCGTCGCCACGGAACGGAGTTGACGATCGGCACGGTGGGCCGTCTGCTGATGTGGCGGGATCAAGTCACAATCGCGATGCCAACTCCACACTGGTACACAGCCTCCCCGGCAACCGGCTACGCGGCCTTTACGCCTTTGGTGTAGAAGGTTCACCAGGCGCTGAGGCCGCGGATGGCTTGAGTGCAGAGACAAACTCAATGATGCCAGTTATTGAAGGGGGTGAAAAGCTCCACCCGGACAGCACTCTATGGGAGCTGTTGCCTCCGCAAGCCGTCGGTGGCGACGAGTGGTCACGCGTCTACGATTCCTTCCAGAATAACGGCGCACTTTCAAGTGACTTGGAACTTGCAGGAAATCAAAAAGCCTCGCCGCAATGGACAAATGCACTGAACCTCGAGAACGAGGTTCGCCAGATTAAAGTGGCGATTGCGAATGCATTACGCGCCACGAAGGGCGCACTCGGAGCGGTGCGCAAGATGGAGTAGCTATAATTAATTATTATTATTATTGTTATTGTTATTGTTACGATGTTGTTGTTGTTGCACTTTCTATCATATTCACAGCAGAGGTATGTGTACCGCTGAGGGAGATTGTGTTGCAGGAGGCGCATCACTGTTCCTGCGCCGCCTTCAGTACCACTTTTTGTTGTTGCGCTTGTTGTTTACTTGCATAGAGAGTTTATCAAGGCTCAGTGTTTACGATGCTTCACATGGCCTAATATATACTGTAATTCTTCTAGAGCTGTGTTGTGGAAGCCTGTTGTTGCTGTTGGCCTTGAAACCATTCTGCGTCGTTGTGTTAATGCTGCGAGTTGACTTCTTTCCTGTACAGTGGATGGGGGTGCATCGGTACTCTTTGTTGTTGTTGTTGTTTTTGTTCCTTTGCATAATCATATATGCAGCGCACTAAGCATATCGTAACACAGTGACAGCAAACCGGAAAAATCGGTGGTTCTGCAGGGGTACTGGCGCCAGATGCTTGGATTCTGCTTGATGCAGGCCTCCGTTACACAATGCTCAGGGTTGTTGTAGGCCAAGAACAGAAGATCCTTACAAAATGTAGCTTCCATATTCATGCGCGCTTGGGCCAGGATGCGCTGATACTTTTCCTACAAAGTCGCTTTTTCCCCATTCTTCTCTTTTGGGTCCTCCTTTTCCCTCCCGCGGACCCTACATCAAAGCCGTCACGCCACACAGTACCCTGCGACGACTCTATCACAGCCGTGAGCAACAGCAAAAAAAAAAAAAACTGCTCCCTGCGGGCTTTACAGAACGTGCCGCGCACCCCTTATCTTTGTTCTCTTTCCGTTTTCTATTTTCTTTTCCTTTTCATCGTGCATCACTGAGTTTTCCTTCACCATGACAGCGGCCGCTCAAGAAATGGCGGAATTGCTCCGCGAGGTGCAAAAACTGCAGAAGGAGCTGCAGCCTGTGCGTTCTGCGGTCGCAGCATTGCAGAAGCGAGAGTCGGAAACGCCAAACCCAGCCGCAGCGGGTGCATCGCTTCACAAAGTTGCGGCTCGACTTGAGACAGTCAAGCACAAATACGAGCCGTTTTTGGCGCGCTTGCAGGAGCTCGTGTCGGAGGAAGTGCCGGCCTTCCTGCAGCAAACACAGCTGTTGGCAATGAGTGACGAAAGTTTTGAAATCATGGGCGCTTCCGACGCAGGCCACGACGCAGGAGGAAGCCCATCCCCTGCTGCTGCGCGCACCTCCAATCGCAGTACAGGTGGCGATGCGAAACAATCGACCCAACAAGCACAAGAGGATGCCGCCCGTCTTCTTCACGAAGTATGCCCGCCGTCCATTCCGCACCTTCTCGAGCCAGAAAACCTGCGTTTCACTCAGCAGCAGTTGCGCCTCCGCGCTGAAGTGGTCGAATACCTCATCGCCACCGACCGCCTTGACATCGCCGATCACGTCGCCCGATCCTACGGACTGCCGCTGCAGTGGTTCCCTCGTCTAGTGGCGCTGCACCGCGAGCGTATGTACGGCGGTTTCCCCACCACCGCAAACGCAACGTCCACCACAGCGACGAGCTCCGCGCACAGCCCGGTGGGAGGATTTCATACGAGCGCGCCGACGCCGACGGCCTCGCCGCTGGTGACACCCGCCACCCGCCCACGTGGTGTCGGTGGCGCGGGTGGTGTTGGCATGCCGCCTCGGTCGCCCATTCAGCTACCCCCTTCAGCAGCCCCGATGCGTGCGAGCAGCACGAGCGCGACGCCAACAGATGACGCCCGCCCACCCGCTGGTCAGTTCGTCTCCATCGCGTCGGATACCTTCACCGCCTTGCCGTCTCCTGCGCGTCCAACGCAGCAAAGAGTAGGGCAGAGCTCTCCTGCTCCCTTAAGTCACCCGAGAGGAAACGGGGAGGTGGTAGAGGACAGTGCTACCACGGCTTCCACTGCTGCTCTTCCTGGTTCATCGTTTTCTTCTCCCACCACCTTCATGCCTGACTTAGTGGCACGTGTAATCAGCGCAGCCATGTATTTGAAAGACGATTACATGGATCGAATGGTACTGGAGCGGACGTTGGAGCAGAGCATAGGGCTTGTCTCTTCTCCCCCTCCACCGCCCCCGGCCCCTGCCTCAGACAGCGCATCGCCCACGCCTTTGGAGCAGTACAAGGCGTGCGTGTTGAGTCGCATCGCAAATATCCCTCGGCATCACCTGCACACGCAGTCGGGCGACCCTCTTTTCGACAGCGCCATGATGAACATCATCGAGGACCTCCTCGTTTATGGACTGCAACGGTGGGCTGAAGACGACACCGGCCTGCCGGAGGCGACAACCGATATCCTGCATGGCGGAGAGACGGAGGAGGCGCTCGCAGCCGAAACGAAGAAGCGCAAAACTGAGCTCCTGCAGGCCTTGACGACTGACACATTCTTGACTGCGGAAGAGATGCTGCTGGCAGACAAGGTGTGGAACGAAGACATTCTGTTTTTAAAGCGGCCAACAAGATTTTACTGCGTCGAAACGGGTCTCAGCTCGGATGAGCCAGCCGGAACTGAAAGCAACGCGCCACGAGCTCTTAGTACGGGTGAAGTAGTCTCTCAGCTTGTTGCCGAAGCGCAGGGTTTACTTTGCGTAACAACGGGGATCTTCATTACCTAGTACCCCATTCCGACTGCTGTTCCGAAAGAAACGTCTTCTCCTTTGATGGTGACTTTTATCCCCCTTCATTTATCATTATTATATTTTACCGTCTGCTGTGTGCTTGTTGTTCTTTTTTAGAGTTCGACTGTTGCCATTCTTTGACTTGGTCCACCACTCTTACGTCCCTCTCTCTCTCTCTCATTCCCTCTGCTCTTGTCGCTATCATTGTGGAATGCACGCCTGTGGAGCACTGCCAAGCTTCCCTTGATGTCGCTGCTGTTGTGTTCACTTCTGCTCAGCTCGTTGTGAAATCTCATATGGCAGTCCTCTTACATCTATTTATATTTAATTTGCTGATTGATGGGTAGGTGTAGAAGGAAACCAAGCCACAACAGAAAAAAACGCTGATGAAGGTGTAATGAGAAAAACACTTAATGAGAATTCACGCTGCACACTGCGACACACGCGTGAATTATCAGCGAGCGCTACGTTGGTGTGCCTCCAATATGTGGAGTTCCACTGAAGGAGTCCTTGTCTGCCACTTCGTCTCACACTCGCGCCCCTTCTTTTTTTTCTTCCTTCTGAATATGGTGCTTCTCTGCCCCTAAACAAAAACGAAACTAAAGCCTTGTCTGAACCTTCATAGATACACGCAAGCACGCTGTTGCCCCCCCCCCCTACCCTCCATATCCTGCACTATAGAGAGCAATACAAACAGCGAGAAGCATCCTGATCGCCGAAACGATGATGGCAATTTATATTCTTGTCGACTGACGACTAATTTTCTCTTGACGCCATGAACTCACCCGCTGAAGGCTCTTTCGCAGCGGCAACGACGGCAAATGTGCTCCGGGGGCCGTGCACTGTTGCGCACAGCGCCGTGTGTGCCGAAGCCATTCGCGTCATTTTTGCGCTTCATTTCCTCTCGCGCAACGGTGTGGACCGCCTCGCGGAGGAGCTGCAGCGTTGCCACTGCGCCGAGGCCTTAGACTTGGCCAGCACACGGTCGCTTTCAAATCGTTTGGCAGCGCCACCAGAAGACGCTGAGGACACGCCGTGCCTCGTAGAAAGGCGTGTATGGTCAAGTCATCGTGGAAGTGAGGTTCATGCAGAGGGCATTGGCCTGTCCTCCTCCACTTTCATAAAAGGCGACGGAGAAGAATTGGCTGCAGCGGCAGAGACTTCTTTTTCCACCCCTGCTGTGGCGCGTGGCTGCATCGAAGAGGCGTTGAGGATTAGCCTATGCACCGCTGCGCACCTGCTACGTTGCAGTGCATGGACGGCTGTGTCTCTACTTGCGGCAGCCACATCTGAGGAGAAGGGCAAGGGTGGGAGTTCCTCCTTTGTTTCTCCTTCCCAGCTGTCAGCGGCTTCACAAACGCTGCCAAGGCTGGCGCGTGCACTAGAAGTCCTGCGAATGCAGGAGCCAGGATGGTGTGCGACAGCTTTAGTGCGCTTTACAGAGTGGCTTCTTGCGCAAAGCTCTTCGACGAGCACACGAGCCTGCCTTGCGCATGCACTGTCTTTGACCGAGTACGAGCGGACTGACCCTCCACCGCAGAATGCGGCTGCATTACCCACTGCTCTTCTTTCCTACGGAAACAGCCATCGAGCTAGATGTCTCCTCACCCCCGCTGACCACAACCGAACCTCTGCCCCTCAAGACCGTCGTCATGTGTACGCAAAGGAGGTCTTTATTCGAGACTCGCTTCCTTTGTTCTTCCCCTGGCTACGTCCACAGCAAAATGTTGGCTCAGGCAGTGTACATTGGGAGAAGGATGATTGTACATGTTGTCATCGTTGGTTCCTGGAGGATCTCCCTCGCTGGTGTGTGCGTGTCTCCTTGGATCATCAAGCGATCATGTGGCACCGCTCTCGAGTGCTGCGCAATGCTTTGCTACGCTGGTGCACGCGTCGTGGACTGCGCGTAGTGGCATACCTGGCCCATGCCTCTGAGCACCAAACCGATGTGCTTGAAGGCGTTGGGTCTGACTTGCGCCGCGAAAATGGCAATCAAGAGCATAAAGAGGGGAGGCCAGCTCCAAGTACAGCGACATTGCAGGCCGTTTCGCCTGCTCCTGGGCGTCGCACCGCCAAGTGTCAGACAGTGCAAGTGGAGAACGAGCCCACCACCCATCAATCCACAGCAGCGACACGCCAGAGCGAAGGAGCACCGACGCGCTCTGTTCCGCTTCCGGAAGAGTCAGATGCTTCGGTTATCGTCACAACGACCACCGCGGCGCCACCTTTGCAAAAGGGAGTGGAGCAGCAAGTGAACGCCCCCGCCCCACCCGCTGCGACATCAAGCGAACGCGCACAGGTGGAGACGAAAAGCCAAAGCACAACGTACGAGGTATCACTGCTTGACCGAGTCTTGCAGCCGCACAACAACGGCAAAATGCGGGATCCAAAGGAAGTTCAGCACGATGATTGCGATGAAGCCTACAGAACGGATACTGCAGTTCTTTACGACCCCCATCCCTTGTTGCTGGTCGATCACGCTGAACAATCATCCTTCGCTACTCCTCCTTTGCCACTATCTGCCTCCGTGTGGGAACCCCGTCATGACACTCCCGCAAGCGCACTAACGTGCAGCACAGCAATGAATGAAAGCGCCACCGAAACGATGTTGCCAGAGTTGCCCGAAGAAGGCAAGCAAGCGCAAGAGGCACAGCATACCGCTGCAGTTCTGCAGCAACACAACCGCAGCCGTCTTCGCTACGCTTTCTTCCACTGGCGTGATCGACGCCTTTACGAGTCCATGGCAACGCGCTACATTCAAAACCAGCAGAAAGCCCACACCGTGCGGCAGTGCTGGAGTATGTGGAGGCATAGGTGCGCCGCGGCCTCGCAGCGGCGAAAGGAAGCGCGCGATGTTGCGTTAAGCGACGTGTTGACAGAGCAGAAGGCAGTTGAGTATTTTCGCCGGCTGATACAGGTGTGGCGGCGTGCCGCGCTGGCGCAGAGGTTTAAAACGCGCACGTTGGGGAGCCGAAGCTTCCGCTTGTGGAGGTGCGAAGCCCGGCTGATGCAGTACCAGCGCACATCAAAGCAGACGTTTGTGGGGGCGCCACGCGTGAAGCGTGAAGTGTGGCAGCGGTGGTGTGACAGACGCATGGAAACCGCGGCAGATAAGTGGAGAGCGAGTAGTCTTCTGAAACGGACCTTTACCGCGATGCAGAGCCGTTGGGAGGAGCGGCGGACTCTTCGCGCTGCCGTGAAGTATTACGGCAATGCCTTGATGGTGCAGGTCTGGCACGTCTGGAAATCACGGCGTTCACATGCAAGTGAACTGCGCCTTATCTCACACTCCGTGAAGCACGTGGAAAATCTGCGACGGCGCTCGTGGGAATTCTGGCGTTGGCGCATGCTGCAGCGGGAGCAACGCCGCCGCCATGAGTCCGAAGGGTATCGTTTCTACATTCTGCAAAAACTACATCACTGCTTCCACACTTGGGTGTGTCGCTATCGGCTTGAGTCGAGAGTCCGGGACCTGGTAAGACGGCATCTGCGCGCCTTCTTTTTGAAGCCTGCCTTTGAGAAGTGGCGTCTGCGGGCGGAAGTTTGCGGTGTGGTTCGCCGCGGGCAAGAGGAACTGGCGTGGAGGGTCGGGGAACAGCTAAAGGCCCGAAAAGTGCTGCGGGTGTGGCACCGGCGAGCGATTGCGCACGCGGTAGGGCGGAAGGCAGCTCGTGCCGCGGCGGCCGAAGACGAGGCCTGCCGTCTCGCGCGACTGCACCGGCTGGCGCGCACGTTTTACCATTGGCGCACGCGCGGCTTTCTGCTGCGCCGCCTTCTGGTCGACCGCCGTCGTTGTTTACCGGCAGCTCAGCGGACAGCGCCCTTGCAGATCTACGGAAACACGTGTGCACCGCCTCTCACGGCGACGGTTCGTTCGAGCGTCTCCAAAGGAAGGAGCGGCGCGGAGCAGGCGATGAAAACTTTCTTCACCGCGATTTCCCCACCGCCACTTCCTTTGCCGCCCCACCGCTCTGATTCCTCCTCGGCGTCACGGAATCCCTCGACTCGTGTTTCGCCCCGCGCAGCACGTAGCACGACGGCACCTACATCGAAAGCGCACGTGCACCCGTCAGGGCGGTCACCGTCGCAGCGCTTTACGTCTGCTCCACCAGAAGTGAGCCCTGACCTCCGTAGCAGCAGCGCAATGGCTCAGCAGCAAATGTTGCTTGAAAAAGAGAATTCGGTAAGGGTGGCTAACCCTCAGGCAGCTTCCCCTCATGCCGCTCTTGCAGGGCGGTCGCGCGCAGTGGTCATCGTACGTGAGCCTGCTTCTAATTCCCGACGGCGTACGCTGACCCTTGAGCGACAGCTCTTTGCTGCTCAGAACCACTCTTCTCTTTCCAGTTTTGGCATTCGTTTGCCCCTCGAGCTAGCGGGACTGACTCCCGCATCGACGACGATCTTGCGCTCAACGTTGGACCCTAGCAGAGCAAGCACCGCTGCTAAGCAACGGAAGCTCTCTCTCTTGTCCCCCGCTGTTCACGCACACTCTTCCGTGCGCTCTTGGACTGGCGGCTCAAGAGGCAGACTGCGGCATAGCTCTTCACCGAGGTCTTCGCCACCACCTAGCCCTTCTAGCGTCAGAAGCCGTACCAGGAGTGAGGAGGTGAGTGAGATTGACGCTGAGCTCCCCATTCGCTCCCGCACCGCCACCCCTTTGTTTCCGCGCCAGAAGACGCAATATAGGTCGCCAAAGGCTCTCCCCCGGACGTCTTCCTCGGCGAAAGACTTGGTCGAGTCCCCTCCGGATCCCTCGCCACATCAGCTGAATTCAACAAGCGTGGGAGGTGGGCCCTATCGAGAGAGCAGGCTGCGATCAAACTTCGCACCACGCACACCACCGAATCGATTGTTAAGTCAAATGGAGCTGCTGCTGAAACGGATTCGCGACACTGAAGCTGATTATCGATTGCCCCCAGCGGCGCGACCTGGAGCGGTGTGGCAGCAGTAACCTGAACATCTCACACCCTTTCCGTCAGCTGATGTGCACACAATTTAAAGGATGAAAAATGGATCATTGACGAAATCGTGAACGCCTCTTCTCGCCGCGGCAGAGCGTTGGACCTTCTTGACGACTGTCCGTATCGGCTGTACACTCTTTAAAAAATAAAAAAATAAATAGGGCGGTGGGGAAGGGTCCTCATTTGTCGCTGTGATGCACCCTTGTTTTTTCCGTCGTCTTTACGCTCTGTCTTCTCTTCCCATGTCGGCGCATAGTGTCAGCGCCTGCAACAGCTGAACGCAAAGGTGGTCGCCCAAGCGCTCCACGTGTTGGCAGCGTGAATCACGCTTTGCCCAATTCTCTTCTCTCTTTATTATTCTCCTTTTTGTTTTTGTTGTTTGTTGAGAGAAACGGCGCCCGTGGCGCAGCCTGGATCACAGCCGAGGCGGTCTCGCTCATCGCTCCCACGCATAATACGCAGTTTTATTATTGTCGTTGTTTTCCTTAACTGTGCGTGCGCCCCCGCCACCCAACCACACATTGGTGTTATTTATGCCTCCACCCCCGTAAATAAGCTAACTGATCGTGTCACATGCTTTTGTTGCTGTTGTTGACGGGAAACCCCCATCGGTATTTCGTTATAGCCACTTCATCCCTGGCACTGCCGCGCTTGTATCATGTTCTCTCGTGGTAGCTCAAGTGGCGCTGAACATGCGGCCACAGTGGCGCCCGCGCCTACGACTGCTACAGCCTCCGCAGCCAACACCACCGCAGGCTCGCAGCCCAACATTGACCTTGGTGCCCTCCTCCCTAAGGGGTGGGAGGATTCTAGCAGCGTGATGGCGCGTACCCTTGGCGCGATGCTGAGCAACCCGTACTTCAGCGCTGGCGCAGGTCTTTGGGTGCTAACGGTGGGTGGAATGCTGGGCCGGCAGGCCTCTGTGATGCTCAGCACTCTCATGCGGCGCAAGTTCGTGGTGTCGCTGGAGGTGTCGAACCGGGACAGCGGGTACGAGTGGATGCTGCGTTGGCTAGCGAGTCAGCGCTCCTTCAAAGTACAGCAAATGTCCGTTCTGACCCGCACCTCTGCGTTCGACTACTCCTCCAACGACCGGCAGCGCACAGAGTGCCTCTTCGGGCCGTGCCCGAATATGAAGCACTTCTTCTTTTACGAAGGCCGCCCGCTGACGCTGACGCGGCGCCGTCGTGACAACGTCGGTCCCAGCTACGACGGTGAGATCTTTGAAACGCTGGAGTTTACCACGATCGGTACGAGCCCGGTGTTCCTGCAGAACATCATGAAGTCTGCGCAGCTGCACGCAGAGATGGAAGACAGCAATCACACCGTTGTTTACATGAACGGTGGCAACAACTGGACTCGGCAGGCACGGCCCCGCTCCCGTCGCTCGCTACAGTCCGTTGTGCTGTCGGGTGACATGTCAGACTTTGTTCTCAAAGATGTCCGCAAGTTTCTCGACTCTGCCGCGTACTACAAGCAACTCGGTGTGCCGTACCGGCGCGGGTACCTGCTACACGGGCCGCCGGGCTGTGGCAAGACAAGCTATGTCATGGCCCTCGCCGGCGAGCTACGGCTCTCCATCTCATTACTTAACTTGTCAAACCGTAACTTGAACGATGAGTCGCTGACGTCGCTGTTGAACAACGCTCACATGGATTCGATCGTTCTTCTGGAGGACATCGACCGCGCCTTCAGCAATGAGTGCAACGTGACCATGAGCGGCCTGCTGAACGCGCTCGACGGCGTAGGGGCGCAAGAAGGCCGCCTTGTCTTCATGACGACGAACCATGTGGAGATGCTCGACCCCGCTCTTATTCGCCCAGGGCGAGCCGACGTCAAGATCGAGGTGGGTCTGTTAGACGTCGATCAATCGGAGCGGATGTTTCGCAAGTTCCACCCCACCGCACCGGACGAGCTGGTGGCCGAGTTTGGCCGTGCCGTGCCGCCGTACGTCATCAGTGCCGCGCAACTGCAGTCGCACCTCTTTTACTATCGCGACGATCCCTTCGCCGCGACGCGCGCGTTGCCTGCCTTCATCGAGAGTAGCCGCGCCTTTGACTCGAATATGCAGTTGATGCGCGAGAAGAAAAAGAAGATGCAGTCTCTGCCGCGTGCACCTCTCCTGGACTTTGAATGATCCACCCGCTTTCTTTGGAGTGACGGAGCTATGTTGAGAACTGTCGAACGTGCCTGAAGCTCCACACGCCATGAAGCTGGGCTTTGTCATTGTGTTCTATATTTGCGTATGTTGCTGTTGTCGTTGCTTTTTGGCTGCGATGTTGTTGCCCCCCTCCCCCTTTTTTTTTCCCATCCCTCGTCTGTCGTCTTCACAGATTCCACGCGCTCCTTTTCTTTTGGAAACTTAAAACGACGAAAATAGTTAAAGGGGGCACTTGCCATTGCGGAGGCGTGGACTTCCCCCTCGTGTTTAATCCGTGGCTACGCATTCATCACCATCTTCAACCGGCTTCGCTTCTTTTCTGCCTGGGCTCAGGACAGCAACGCAATTTGTATATAGATAGCGTAGCCTCCTCCCTCCCCCCCCCCGCCCGTCCTGCACTCTTTAGCCTGGAATAAGGCGTGTCTCAGTCCATGGAAGATCGAAACCTTCGAAGCTAAACATGTTTATTTCTTAAGTGTGACACCAGTCCTTATTTACACCGCCCCTCTTCAATCTATTTTCTTGTTCACATGTATCATCAAAAGCACTGCTCCTCCTTTTTTTTTTTTCTGTTGGCCACATACTGTGATGGTTGGGCAGAACCACAAAGCAACAATACATGCAGGTGTACTTCACATACGTCCATTGGTTTCCTCATTTATGTTGTTTGTATTTGTGTTTTCTACTGCCACTGATCACCTTCCCGCTCGGAACGGCGCCAATTGACAACGCACTTTCACTCATCTCTACGTGCGCCAACCCGGAGTAATTTGGACTCTACAGTTGCATCCGGAACTGTTATGCGCACCACTACGCCTTCGCTTTTGCAACGCTTGCTATGTTCATAGAGTATACACAAGCCTTTCTCGCGCACATAATCCTCTCCCACTTCACTCTACGTGGGCATCAAACTCCTCTACAGTTAATCCAGTTGCACGCATATGCATGGAACTTTGAGGTATAAACCACAGCACAAAAGAAAAGAAAAAGAACACCGCAAAGGACCAGGGCTCACAAAAGATCATTCGCTTTCTTTCCCCCGTTTCTTTCTGCGATACAGCTCGCTTTTCTCCCTTTTTCTGTGCGTGGGCTTGCGCGCGTGCGTGTGATCGTTTTCTTTTCTTTTTTTAATACATCCCCCTTTCTTTTTTTCTGCTTTAGTATTAGACGCCACCACAGTAGCTTCGCTCGTTAGTTGTTCTTGTTTTTGTTTTTACTTCGTTGTGTGTTTTGTTAGGTAGCGCTCTCAATTCCTCTCTCTAGGTTGGCGTTGATCCTTTATTTCCTGCACCTGAACACGCCGCTCGCTTCTTCTTCTCTTTGTGCTTTTTTTAGGGTTTAAAAAACGAAATCTGTTTTGTTCTCGGATCATTTCTTTTATATGATTTTGACATATAAGTCGTAGCAGTCCACACGTTCGCGTTACCACGACACTAGGCAGCATTCGTCAAATAATGCGATTGTTAGTCCGGCAGCATGCTAGTGCCGCTGCAAGGCTACGAAGCAACTCTTCTGTTTATAGACACCTACCTACCCAAGCCTTCAGAGGCGGCTTTGCCGGTCTTCCTTGCGGCTTTACCTCGATAGAGAGCATTCAGCGGTGGTACAGCACCACGACAGTCCTCCGCAAGCAACTGCCCACCAGCACTGGCTCGGCATTTGCGGCAGCCAGAGGCCCAACACCCAGAGCGGTGAGCAGCAATCGAGGCCGCAAGCAGTCCTCTGCCGTTGCCTCACCAAATGGTGCTTCGGCTTCTGTGTCGCTTGAGCCGGAGCTAGAGGCCGCACCGACCACTGTAGACGATGCAGTGAACACTAATACAGCTGTGGGATCTGTTTCATCACCACATAGAGCAGCCAAGACCAGCACGAGTTCGCGCGCCAAAGCTTCGAAGCGAGGGCGAAGAAAGCAGGCAAATGAGGTGGATCTCCGCTCTAGCACGTCGGTGGTGGGAAGGGAGACCTGTGTGAGCCGCACGAGCGGCTCTGCCCGTGAGAAGAAGAATCTGAAGGACGCGCGAGGTAGACGTCGGGCCAGCAACGCCAAAATCACAGCCTCGGCAACTTCAACTGTGGCAGATGAACCGCAAGCAAACGGCACCGGTGCGCCGGAGCCGCCACCATTCTTCGACTCTGCGCCGCCGGTGTACTACACACACCAAATGTTGGCCTCGGCTCCACGGACAGAGGAGCAGCGCATGGCGGAGCGTTGTAGTATTACAAAGCTGATCATGGTCTCTGCTTCCGTATCCTTCTTGTTTACCGCGCTGCCCCGCACGGAAGGTCAGCTGAAGATGTACGTGCGGGACATGAATCGAGTGCAAGTCCCCACCCCAGCGGCTGCACCTCCCGGAGTCTCGTCCTCTGCAGAGAACTCGGTGCCCACTCTTACATCGCCACTGACATCGAGGCAGTTTCACGAGCTCCGCCAGCGTCTTTGTGCTGAGCAGTACGCCACTAATACCGTCTTCATCCACGTTCGTGAGATGGAGCAGCTGGTCCCGCCGCTGCACCTTCAGCTGCCGTCCGCTAGTGAAGGTGCAGTCGATGGAACAAAAGAAAGTCCCACCACTGTGGACAACAACGCACGGGGATCACATAGCAGCAGCGGCACTCACAGTAGAGGCGCTCCTGATTGCAAGCGACGTGGGCGTCGAGGTCGCCGTAGCCGCACGCAGGACGCAGAAACCTCATCCTCTGCCGCTGCTCCTGTGTCGTCGCGGCCTGTGCTCTCCCCTGTGGAGCGTCTGTTGGCGCTGCAGGAATGGAAGAAGGCCGCCGCCCGCCGCGCCAAGGAGACGCAGGCCCGCTACCCAATCCCTGTTCACTTCCACACCATTACGCGGGTGCGCTTCCACGACCCACACCAGACTGATCTCACCGTGGCAATGGGCGGCGGTCTAAACAAAAGCGCGGACTCCGTCTTACGCGCTATTCTGCGCAACACGCACCGGGAGGAATCCCGCGGCAGCACCGAACTGTTAAACGACGACAGCGGCAGTGAGGAATGGCTGGCAGCTGAGGAGGACGACGAGGACGGCAGCAGCTGCTGTCCGCCCTTCCCGCCACCGTACCCGGACATCTCGAACGACGAGGTGGCGACAGAGACGGTGGCCAACGTCCCAGAGCCGGAGCAGCCGGCGTTTATCACCTCCCCTTACGCGGTGAAGCCACTGCTGACGGTCTGCGCGAGCTGTGTGCCGCGGCGCGAGGCGTGGATTGGCACGTGCTCGCCGAAACCGTCGGCCGCGGCGACGGAAACCGAGAGTGTGTATTCGATGCGACCATTCCCGACGGTGCCGCGCTTCTCTACGCGCATCACGATTATGCTCGAGCACGACGAGATGGACCCGGCGGACTTGGTTTCCCTGGCGGAGATCAGCACGACGCGCAAGCCTTCTTCAGCCGCAGCAGCAGCACGATCGTCGTCTTCTTCTGTTTTTGACGTGCACTCGGACGTCTCAGTGCGTGGTGGTGGGGTGGATATTGCGGGAGGCGGAGCGGCAGGCCTGGCGGCGGGGCAACAGGGCTGCACGACAGCAAAGCGGCCCGTGCAGCTGTACTGTCTAGTGCAAGACGCAGGAGAGTATTAGAGCAGCGCAATGTAGTAAGAAGTCCGCTGTCAATGTAAGTACTCCGCTGTCTGCTATAGAACCATAACGGTATGTTGTTTCTGTTCAACATAGAAGGACCCTTCTCGTAACGCCCCTCAGTTCGCGTAGTTTCTTGCGCTCACAAGGGGCCTTTAAGGATCATCTAAACTTCGATAAATGTGTGTGAGGAGTGGGGGGTCCTTCTTTTCTATTACTATCTTTACGGATTTGCTTATCGCCTGTGTGCAAATGGGTGTGTTGCTCTGTATGGCGAACATAGCGATTGTGCGGTATTGCGATGACACAGTTTTCCCCCCTCTCCGCGTTATCGATACTCAACGCTAAGCGCTTCCATCTTTTATTGTTGTTATTGTGGGTGCCCCCCACCCTGTTGTTTTGGAGTGGCATCTTCCGTCGCACACGCCGTTTCTTCTCCAGCTTTTTTTTTTGCTAAATCCGTTGGGTTTGCCCTTCTCACTGATCAAGAGAAAGTCGGCGTTGATAGGCGAGACAGGAAGTCGCGCACTGCTGCAACGTACAAGCAATGTTTTGTTTTGCTTTCTCTCGTATGCTTCACTTGTTTAGCTCCCTCTTTTGTGTTGCTCTACTTTTGTTTTTTATTGATCGAATTTTCCTCTGATCCTGGTGTGCTACTGTGAGACGCTGCATCCGAAGGGTTGGTGGTGTACTTGTAAGCTGCGTATGACTGCTTGTTGATGTTGTTTTGGGTTTTCCTTTTCTTCCCCGTGCTTGAGTTGACCGTGACTTCACTTGTCTTCGTTTTCGCCTCTCCCACACGAATGCTGGCTTCTTCTTTTTTTCCTTCCGGGGGTGGATTTGCAATTCAACTGATGGGCATTGCTGCGTTTAAATATATATAGAAGGTGGATATCTCCATATTCTATGCACCTGTGTTTTCCGGAGGAGCGGGCGCTGAATTGCTTGATGTGAACAGCACAGTTCGAATCAGCACGGTGGCATTCGGTTTGAGTTCTTCTTTATTATTATTATTATTATTGCGGCCTGTCTTAAGAGCGCCGTTTCATTAATCGTGTGTGAGGCTAGCGCTCACTTTCTGATCTACAATGGAATCCCGCGAAGACCTTCCCTGTGCTGATTAGCGTTCTGCCTTTCCCGTGTTTTGTTGCATCGCACTCTGTGTCCGCGTTCATCTATGTGGAAGTGCCTTCTACGTATTTTCATTTGAGATGCTTAAAGTGCGAGCAACACAAGAAGGGTGTGCCTTTGTTTTGCCTACGAGAACCTCCGTTTTATAAATATGTGTATGTTAAAGTTTTGAGGCGTGGCGATTGTGAATGCGACGTCGCACGGCGGCCATCAGCACATGTGTTTGAGAACCCGTTGGTTGCAGTGGTGGCTGTCGATCGTCGTCACAAAATGAAATTTCAGCGTAACGATGATGGGCCGTCACGTATGCAATGCCAGGTGATGCGTGCATTGGGCTGAGCGCAGTACACTTCACGGATGCCCCTCTCCCCAATGTTTTTTGTTGATATTCTTGCTGTATTTCGATCAGACGCGCACGTCCAAACGCTTTTATCTTCTGTTGATCTCTTCCATCTCCACTCTGTGCACTTAAGGAAATCAAATTCATACCGGAGGCGCTGTTTCAGTGTTCGCAGCGCAGAGGCGTCCCGCAGTCGCTCGTCAAGGGAAACAGATTTAAAAAACATGGATGCAAAAGGTAGTGGCAATGCTCCACAAAGGGGGGTAAAAAGAAGCACGTCGCGTGAGCCGAACAAGCGAGACTCGTCCAACGCACGCCCCGCTTCTCGGTCCTCAAAGCAAAAATCCCGATCGGTCACTCGCTCACCGCCCACCAGGCAAACCCGTGTATCCCTGTCTATGCAAAAGTTATCCGCAGGTCCAGGCTACACGCCTACGAAGGAAAAACGAAGCAGTGTTGGCGCGACGGCGGTGTCCGTACCATCTAAAGCGACTACGGATGCGCTCGCCTCCATCAACTACTCAGCATTCAGCAGAGGGTCGCTGAGTGCGAAGCAGCGCCGTGCGCGCATGCTGAAAGAGTTCCTTTCTGCCCACAGCACAGGAGCACAGCACCTTGTCGCCGAGTGCGATGCGGAGCATGAGGCGCTCTGGAGCGAGTACCTGCTCATCTCCCACACCCGGCATAGCCGCGAAATCCAGCGACTGGTGCAAGAAGCGCGGCAGATTGAGCTGAACTACCAGCAGCGCCTGCAGCAAGCCAATGACATCACACGCTGTGCCATGAGTGGAATTGAGGGACTGCTGATGCGTTTAACTGAGTCCGGCGTGGGCATCAGCGCGCAGACGCAGGTGTTGTCTGGGGAGCCAGACCCATTCTTGGCAACGAGCGCCGAGGGAACTACAAGCGCGGCAGCAGGTGAGCCCAAGCAGGAGGAACAAGGAACACCTCTAGAGGAGGTGCGCGGCGTCGACCCAAGCGCACCAGACCCACACCCGCCAGCGTTTCGAATCGCCGAGGCCGACAGGAGAGAATTTGCTCGTCTGAAAGAAGTTTTCGAGCATGCCATCGCGAGGAACGCCGTGCGGAAGGAACGGGGGGACCTCACTGCCGTCTCGCGCCTTTCATCCCCACGCCATCCGAGCAACGCGAGCGCTTCAACGGTGCAGAGCACCGTGGCATGTCCGGCCGGCGACGCAGCGCACGAAGCCGATGCGGTGGACATCGAAGGTACGACGACGGCAATGAGGGGAATGCTTTCTGAGAACATTGTCTCGAGCCAAGAGCACATTCGCCAGGTAAACGAGCTACATTATGAACTGGACAGCATTGGTGAAGCATTTACGTCCCTCATGAAGCGGGTCGAGATACAGCACCAACAGTATCAAGCCAAGATCACGGCCCAACGCGAAGCCCTGGACGCTGCAGCGACTAGGACAAAGCTGGCCGATGACGTGCTGCGAGATACGGTTGCCCAAGGTGAGGTAGAGGCGGGCAGCGCAGTGGCGGCTGTGCAAGAGCTGTCTCTGGAGCTGCGCCGCCGCATGAACGCAAGTGAAGTGGCGATCCAGGCCGCGCTGGACACAATCATAAAAAAAAGTGCGGAAGTTTGCGTGGAGAACGATGCGCTGTACGACTACTCCGCCATCAAGTTAAATAGCGAGAACTGCCTGTATGCGTTCATGTCCACGGTGGAGCGACAGGTGGTGGAGCAAATAAATGTGCTACGGCAGGCACAAGACACTGTCATGCATCTTTGGAGCCGCCTATACAAACCGACGCTGCCGCAGCAGCCACAAGCACCCTCCGCTGCGGACAAAGAAACGGAAAGCACAGGCGGCACCTCCGCTCTCCCAAAGAGAAAAAATGAAACGAGCACCTCTCTCCCACCGCGGTTTCGAGAGCTGCTCCGACAAAGCGATCGATCCTCCTTGCTGGATCTGGCAGAGCAGCTTTCCCAGCACAGTGCGGAAGTTGCCACACTTGTTATTCGCGCGCTGGATGATCAACAAGCCCGTAACGCGCTCCATCCTGTGGAAGCCGCCGCCGCGCGCGAAGACCATTTGCGCACCGTGGCAACGAAGCAGCTGCTAGAGATGCTGGACGCGGAAGGCTATCTGCGCTCTAACGTGCGCCAGACGACGCGGCCGCTGTCGGAGCGCATCACCCACCTCGTGTCGCAGTACGATGCCTACATTGACTTCAATGAGCAGTATGCGCGGGCGTTGGTGCGGCAGGCGGATGTGGAGCGGCGCGAGCGCTCTCCAAGCCACTTTGCTTTCTTCGATGCTCGCACGCCCACACCACATTTGAAAACGGCTGCTCACTCGACGCCAGCCGCACCAGCCAAGCGTGTGAGCAGAGCGGCTGCCCAGAGGGCTTCCGCCGCAGTTAGTGTGGTAGACACCAATAAAGAAGCCTCGGTGTCACTCCCGTATCTTCAGCTCTGGGAGGAGAAACAGCGAGAGGCGCACCAACGGCAGCGCGGACTCGCAGCGACAACCGGCGGTTTAAGCGGAACTGACCCCACCAACGCCGTTAGCACCGGTCGAATTGTGAATTATCTCGACCGCACCACCGCGCGCGCCAGCCCGTCACAGCAGCTGGTACCCTCTCCCCCACGCGCCTCTACAGGCGGCCCCGCAGCACCTACCCCACCGCCGTCTGCGTTCTGCACACGGCGCCACACGGCGATTAGCGCTACCGCCTTGACGTGTGCGTCGAGCACACCGCCGCCGCCACCGGTACCCCCGCGCACGGGGCTCGCGTCTTACGTTCTTTCCACCTACGCCGAGAAAGATGAGAACGCTGGTCATCTCGTAGAGCCTGCCGCACAAAGCATGCCCCCGGGTAAACGGTCGACAAATGGTGCGCTACTGTATAGCGACGGTGATCTGCAATTCATTGAGCGCCAGCGTGAGGTTTTCCAGCAACTGCGTTGACCCTTGTGCGCTTCTTTTATTGTTTCCTTTTATGTTTTCTTCTTTGTTCTCCTCCTCGTCCGATGGGAGTATAGCGGCGACTTTGTTGCTCCTTCATGTACATCTGCAATGTTCATTACCCCCCACGCCCTACGATACGCTTATCTTCATTCGTTCTTTCCTTCTTCACGTCGAAATGGAAATACATGAGCCAGCGATGGGGAAAGCGAAGCATCACTTTTGGTGAATGCTGCTGTTGTTGTTCACTGGAACGTCAGATGGTTAACCTCCACCACCTCCACCACCAACACCACCGCACTTGCTGATGGTCAAAGACCTTTGCTTGCCTCGCACATGCGCCGCCACATAGGCGAGACTGAAAACTGTGAAGGCTACCCTGAATGTACTCAAGCCTTTCATCACCGTCGGCACCTGCCTCCTCCACTTCCATTTTCCCTCCTTGCCGCGCCTGAAGGACTTCGCCGGCGCCTGCGTGTCAAAAACTGCGAGAGCACCGAATTTTTTGTTTTTGCATCGATTCGGACATTTTGGCAGATTTGCATCGCCATGTACCGGCGCTCCACCGCCAACTTCGGCGTCTTCTCCGTCTTTCTGGAGGAACTCAAAAAGGTCCCGGCCTACTTTTCCCACAAGGCACGAGAGGGCGCCAAGACGTATGTGGACTCGGCTTCGCAAACCCTTGAGTTCCTCAAGGGCGAGGACCCCTCGGAAAGCCCTGAGATGCGTGACAAGCGCCGAAAACACAAGGAAATGTACCACGCCATCCTCAACGAGCAAGCCAACAAAGCCGCAAAGGAAAAGGCAGCGGCGCAGCACGAGCGTGCGCAGCTCTCATGGAAGCAGCGGTTGGCCCTGAGCATGCAAGAAGCCAAAGAGGCACTGCAGCAGATGACGTCCACCAAAGCGGGTGTCATGGCGGTGTTGCAGCACTGCACGGCCTCCCACGCCGCGGAAGTTGCACTGGAGCAGGGAATCGACGTGAAGAATGTGCAGATGGTCTTTGAAAAAGCTGCAGCGAAGAACTCGGTGGGGTACGAAGAGGTTGTCGTTGGCTACATTGATGCACCGGCCGCGTCGCGTGAGGAAGTGATGGCGTTTGCGGAGAAGCTGCACAAGGCCTGTCCGGTCGCAAACAGCATGCATATTGAGTGGCGGCAGGGAAGACCAAACGCGCGTGACGCTAGCAGCGCCGACGAACTCCAAAGCGAGATGGAGCGTGCCGCACGGTTGGGGGAGTGGGAAGAGAACAGAGGTGCTGCTTCTCCACGCGCAGCGACGGCGGACACGGCAATTCCAATAGGGATGCCAGGCTTGCGTCGAGTGTACCCATCAGCGTCGCGCAGTGTAGATCGCGTTGTTGGCGATGGCGACGATGCCTTTCACCTGCCTGGTGTAAAGGCGAAGAACAGCACGGCTGCAGGTGTCAGACACGGCGCTGTTGACACTGAGCGTGACGTAGACAGCAAAAACAAAGCGTCCAATGAGGCGTCCAGCTCGTCGGCCAGCGATGCGACTGCATCCGAAGCGCCGCAAGATCAGCACGACGCCGCTTCCACACAGAAGCCCTCTTCAGCTAGTACCATGCCAAAGCCGACTGAAAGCACAGACGGCACCTCGAAGCCCCAATCTTAAAGAAGAGAAAAATAGGGGGTGCAGCCAAGCGTTTTGTGATTGTTGCCGCGTTTTGCTTTCCCGAATCTGACTGACGTAGGGAGTGCCATATTCAACGCACGCTTTCGTGTTGCCTCGCCTCATATCCGTTTGCGCTACAGCATCATTCCGGGGTGTCGCAAATATATATGTAATTCTATGTGAGCACCGGGAAGTGGCGCGAGCCGACCTCCTGGAAAGTATGGACATAATGCGCCGTCGGAGCGGTCCAGGTCATCCTGTGCTTGTAGGTGCCACCACATCGGCAACACGTATGCATGCGCAACGAGGGGGTTTCCCATGGGCATTCCTCACCTTTTTGGATCCCCACCCTATCACCACCACTCATCCCCCCATACATCTGCTACTATCCAACCATCTTGTTTCCACACACACACACACACACTAGCGCTTGATGGGTAAAGTCGCTGAAGAGTAGTGAGTCACACATTTGTGTGGAACTGTAGAGCTCTTCTTTTCCCCTTCCTGAGCACAGCCCAGCAAGTGAAGTTTTTATTTGGGGCCGTTGTCTCCTGTTGGCAGTAGTAGTGGCTTGCGAGGTTGCCTTCTAAATGCTTTCTTTTATTTGTTTCTCTTTCAGATGATCATGTTCGACGATCCTGATTTCTTTTCCTGAAGCAGCGCCGTACTCCTTTTGGCTGCATTTCTTACTATTACCATTGATGTTACCTTTCTCGGCTGCCCTGTGCCTGCCTGTGATACAGAACGGTGTGAAGCAGGCGCTACCAGTCAATAGGCATCATTAGAGCTTTATACAAGACTGCCAATTGCGGAGCAGCAGCTCCTGTCGTGGTGCCAAAATTATTGAAGAAAAGGTTTCAACTTTCTTTATAGCATTAGTTTCATGGGCGGCTGCTTATCAAATAATTGTGGGCACACCGATAAAGGCGGAGGCTCCGCCGCTCCAAAGACGCATGTGAAGGCGTCGAGGGTGGTGAAACTGGACAAGGAAAGCCGAGCTGCCGCAGCAGCCACAGCAGCAGTGGCATCAGCTGAAGATCTGAAGGCGCGCGCAAGACGACGCGCTCTTCAAGCCCTTGTCGAGTCCCTCCAGCGCGGCGAGCCTGTCATTCCAACCTCCAAGTGGCGCGGGCAGTACCTCAAAACAAACGCTATCGGGCCTGCCGTGATCGCTACAATTGTGAACTATATCCACGGCAAGTCAGGGGCCACAGCGGCGGAGATATCAGCAGAAGCAGATGCGTCGAAAACAAAACTCGGGCCAGGGAAGCACAGCATCTCTACCCTCGACCTCCGCGCGCTGCGCACAGGCGATGATGGCTTTGTGGAGATGATGACTACACTGCTGGACGACACGCTCGTGGAGAACGTCATCTTTGCCGGAAACGAGATCACCGATGACGGAGTCCACCGAATCATGAAGCGGATTGCATCGCGCAATGCGTCTACCGTCGCCGCAATGTCGTCCACTGAGTCGTCCATGAAGATGGTGTTGCCCTGTCAGCTGAAGTTTATCGGATTGACCGACAACCTCATCACCTCCCGCGGCATAGCCGAACTCTCGTCCATAGCGCCGCTCTTCCGCTCTCTCGAGCAGCTGGAGGTGGGCCGTGGACAGAGCGGCGGCGGCGAGGACGTAGATGATGTGCGTGATACGCTGAGTATGGACGATGTGAAGACCATCTCCACCTACATCCAACGCACCCCGTCGCTCATGACGTTTTTATACAAAGGTACCGGCAACTACTACGCCCGCAGCGGCTTCACGCCCGACGGGCTTGCCTCGTTTGCAAGTACTGTGATTGCCCACAGCGCGCTGCAGGAGCTGTACCTGCTGGACTGCTTCAGCACGAAGCCTGCCATGATCGGTCCACTGACGGTGCAGGCCCCCCGTGGAAAAGCCAAAGTCGCCGCCTCCCTGCCTGCCGCCGAGGAACCGAACGAGTCGTGGTCGCCCGAGCACATTCTCAAATCGGTTCGGTGTCTTTCCAACGCACTCTGCGCTCCCTCCTCGCAGCTTTCCACGCTAGTACTTCGCTTTCCCCTGAGCGACGAGGCCGTGCAAGCACTCACTAAAGGCCTTAGCCGCGCACCACACCTGTCCAAGTTAAGTTTGAGAGGTTGCGACATGTCCGGAAAGGCACTGGGCTATATCGGGGATGCCCTCGTGAGCAACCGCGCGCTGCGTATGCTGGACGTATCCTATCAATCCAACACAATCGCCCACCCCGCTTATCTTGCGGAAATGCGCAGTTCCTCAAAGCGGCGCTCCTGCCACACAGGCAGCACCACCTCGGCGCATTCAGCCGCGGAAATGGCGCGGCTGGAGCTGAACGGTGGCGGCTCTGAGTTGCCGTCACGTGAGGAGCGCCAGCACCCGCTGCTGCACATCATTCGGAGCCTCCATAAGAACCGCTCGCTCGCCCAGCTTGTCATGCTGGGCGTGAATACCTCGACCGAGGACATTGAAGAGCTCTGCGCGTGCATTGAGTGCAGTGGGAACACAACACTATCGGAGGTGTGGTACACCACCGCGGGCAACGATGCGCTGAAGATGAAGCTGGAAGACTTTCTGGCTGCCAACCGTGAATTCAGCGGCGGTGGGAACGGCGGTGTCGGTGTCTCTGCCATCTCGAGCGCCCACAGCTCCACGGTGAGGATTAGTGGATCGTGCGCGAACTTCTTTCCCGACAGCACCTCGCAGTCCGATCGATCCGAGTCAGTGTCGCGGGTGCCGTTAGAGCGGACGCCCATGTTGCGCCACAGCACCGACAGCATCCTCTACAACCCTGCACCGGCCCCGCTATCCGTCTCCCATCGCCCGCCGCGGTCCGACATTGCCCACAGCGTTGCGAACCCATCAGGGAGCATCAGCGCGGCGCAACACCCCTCGACGCTGCTGGGCAGCAAGACACCAACTGTAAAGCTTGTCCCTGTCACAGCAACGGCGAATGGGAACTCACATTCAGTGCGGAGTACGGTTTCGCCGTCGCAATTGATGATTTCAGTTGACGGAGACACCGGCAAAAGTGCAACTTCGCGGCTGAGCAGGACGTTGCGCTTGTCGAACTCTGACATCAGCTTTGGCGGACCTCCATCTTCGGAGAGGATGGATGATGCGCGGACATTGCCTTACGCCTCTCAGATGCCGTCAGCGCGGAACGCTCGGCATATTTAGGTTTCACGCGGCGGGTGCAGGTGGGTGTAGTGGCGCCGATGAGGTCGTGTAAACAGATGAAGGATTCGAAAAAGAAAAGATAGTATTGTTGAGGGTACGGTGTGTGTGTGTGTGTGTGTGGTGATGTACAGATGTACACCTTCCTTTTCCTTCCTTCATCTCCCCACCCCCCAAACCCGGCGGCAAAGCTCGAGCTTCGTCCGAAACCATTGTTGAATGAAATGTCGTTTCCAAAAAGAGAGGAACGCCGCTGAGAACGCGAGAGATGGATCTGTGCCCGTGAACACACAAGCGTTTTCGCGAATCCCCTCTCCAGACCCTTCACCTCCATCGTATGCAGTATTGCTACTATGGATCGCTGTTCAACAGCATATATTCTTTTGCCGCTTTCTGGTTTTTCGTGGTTTGCACAAGTGAGCCCTCACATGGCATTTCTGATTCTCCGTGCTTTCTTCCTTCTTTCCGCGTTGCTCTCCTTTACTTCACCTTGCCACGCTGGGGAAACCAATTTTGGGCATGGGCGAGATAGAGAAACAAAAAAAAGCAGATGGAAGCCGGTGTTGCGCGTGTCCAGTGCACGTTGCGGGAGTTGTGCGTCGAAGTTCATCTGTAAGAGAAAAAAGAAAGCACAATGAGAAAACAAAGACCTTGCTCTCGATTCCCCCCCCCTCCCCCTCCACCCTTCTCCTTCAATAAACATTGCACCTCGACTCGGACGGCGATGGGCTTTTTACTGCTTCTTTTGCATCTCATCCTTCTTGTTTTGTATTCACCTGAGTTTACCTCGATTCATCTCTTGTAGTGAGCTGAACACTGGCGCTGCCGCTTGTGTTCTTCGCGGCAGCTGCACGAGGCCATTCCACAGCCTACTCCTTTCACCTGACGAATGTGGTAGAGAACACCTGCGCCCACCACCCTTTCCTACGTAGACTTCGTATTTTTCCTTAACACCTTAGCACTGTACTCTTCCCAGTGCACCTGTTTCTTCTGTCATTCCTCTTATTCTTATTCTTATTCTTATTATTACTATTATGCTCATCCGCGCTCTTCTGGGTTTGAGCGTTTGAGCCTTCCTCACAAAATTGAACTGCACGTTCACACGCCACACTTCACTGCTTTCTGCATTATTAGTATTGCTGTTTTAATTAAAGCGTTGGAATTCTTCTCTCTCTCTCGTCATAAATGTGGGCATTTGAAGCGTATGCGGAAGGGCTGGTGACCATGGTCGATGCCGAATCGGACGTCTCTGAGAAGCCGCCGCGACAGCTGCACAAGACGAGTCGGAACAACGACCTCTTCGATGCGTCCGGCAAACCGCTCATGGCGAGCGATATGCACGATGCCACCACGTGGCGTACCCACCATGCCTTTGGCGGGCGATGCGCGATTATAAAGCCCTTCGTAGAGGATGGAAAAGGTAAAAGCAGTCCGGATAGCAGGGCGGAGCGCTGCTCACCCCATCCAAGTGGCCCCAGCTGGGCCGAGCAGGCGTGGGCTGCGTACCAAAGCTGGAGCATCGCTTTTCGCCTGCGCGCCACCACTTCGGAGGAGCCGCACATCTTACTGAGTGTGGCTCCTGCCTACTTCCCTCTTCTGACCCTGCCCACAGGGGAAGCGCGCGAGCCAGACGCAGAGACGCTGGCCAGTCTTCCGGCTGCTCCGACAGCGCAGGAGCAAAAGCACTACAACAATCGCCTTTTGGGCACGCCTCTCATCTGGGAAGAGGCATACGCGCTGTCGGTGGAGTGCACCCCTCGCGGGATGTTTCTCTGGAGTGACCACTGGGAGCTCTTTGGCAAGAAGATCGCTGACCGGTGTTTGGAGGTGCAGGAGAAGACCAAAGAAGTTGATGAGGCTTCTTCGGCGGTAGTGGCGGAAGGCACGGCAAGCCCACACCGTCAATCGTACAGCGGCGCGGTTCGTTTGCGCTTCAACGTCCAGCACAGCACCGATGCCACAGCGGAGCCACATCCCCCTTCTTTGGCTGTGGACGTTCAGGCTCCTGTTTCACTTGTCAACCCTGGAGTTGGCACAGCGAATTGGGCGGACAACGCGATGTGGCAACATGTGAGAGACATTCATCTGCCGATGGATGCGCTTGCGCTGAAGACCTCCTTTCGGCCGCACGTAACCCTGTTGGAAGGCGGTGCTTCTGCGGAGATTCTTTAAGGCATCGGATGCGGGTCTCTTTATACGCCATCCTCTTCTAGCGCTTCCTACCACTATGAACGAATCGCAGCTCCGAATCCTTTGATCATCTGCCCGGAGCTCAGGGGCAACTGGCCCTGCCCCTCGCAGTTGCATCACGCGTTGCGCTTTCCTCTATACACTTTTCTTTTTTCTTCGCCGGCGCAGCGTGTAGCATCTGAAGACCGTCAAGAAGAACAAGGGGAAAGGAGACCAGTGGCATACTCTAGTAGAAAAGAGAAAAGATACATGTTCCATGTGAACAGGGTAACGCTCTACATGAAAGCTTTGTACGTGCACCAGACGATACTCCTTCCAAGTTTGGCGCCAACTTCCCCTAAGCAAGTCCACGTCAAAGTCAGAGCCTCACCCCCTCCCCCACCACGTCAACTCAAATGAGGCTCTCCTCTCTCCCCTTTATGGCTCTTCAATCACCGCCTTTTCCCGTGTGTGCACACAACGGTCAAACATTAGACTCCTTTTCCTCGTTCGGCTTCACTGTACAAGGCCCGCCAATTCCCTTGGCGCTGCAACTGCGGACAACACAACTTCGCAGCTGACCTTGCAGGCACCATGTCCGCCCCTTTCACATTGGCGGGTGGTACATACCTCTTCGTCGTATTGCACCTGATCTTCCTCCTCGTGCTACTTGAACAGCATGTCGCAGCGCTCGGTCTTCTGCTCTCGTTCTTCAGCACGCTATTCGCGCCTGTGCCAAGGAGGCTTCTGCCACGGCTACCTCAATCCACCCAAAGCAAGCTCACCTCCCCTCTCGTGGAGGACTTGAGCCAGCACGGCGAAAACTCCTGCAACGAAGCATCCTTATCATCAAAGGTGAAGAAGCATCGTGAAGAAGGGGAGCCGATGGTTCACACGCTCGCTACGGCCGGGATGCGGCACCACCGCAATCTGTCCCTCCCCGAGAGCCTTCAGATGCCAGCACAGGGTGCGGCGACCACTTTGCACGGGAGTACTTCTCGCAAGCGCCAGCCCGCACTGGCGCATCAGCACCTGGAAAAGCAAGAAGCAGAAGAAGTGGTGGCTGTTCCGACAAAAGACATTGGTGGCAGTGGTTTTCCAGACGCATCGGAGGGAAGCGGCAGCGCTGCAAATATGCAGGAAGAGATCCGTGTGGACACCGTGCAAGGTCCTTCACACCGCCGTACATGGTGGGTGTGGGCCACAGCCGTGGTGTCGCTCTTCTCCGTTTGCGTCTCAATTGCCCTGCTACTCGTTATTACGCGGTTTTCATCTCCGAGCACAGCAAGCACACGTTGCCGCGCACCATCGTGGGCCTGCCGCACGCTGCAGCGAACATTACTCTCTCTGGTTGCGGGTATTCGCATTGAAGAGGATGGGGTTCGCATGCGAGACTTATTCTTCACCATTATTTCACTCTCTACGGTTGGCGCCCTCAGTGTTGGACAGGCGTTCTATGGCTCTCTGTTACAGCGCCGTAGGCATACCGACTCGTCTACGAACTGCCAATTGGAGAGGATTTTGAACCGGATCAGCGACTGGCTTGTGAAAAGCTTCACCTTTGCTCCTCTTTCACTTCTGTGGACCTTTGCGGCGGGCATCGACCAGGGGACCGTCTTTGGGTTTACGTATGTGCTGCTCACCGTGCTGGTGCTAGTTCACTATCCGCGATGCGTGTTGTCGCTACGCCGGTGGTGCTGGCTTCTCTATGTCACCCTCTTACTGCTGTTGTGGACTGTGCAAGCGTGCTTTCGTCTGCCGTGGGTTCGCGAATCCTTGGAGGCGTACGCTGCAACGCTGTCTCCCACCCGTCGCCGTCTTCTTACGGTGTGGGGGCTGTCACCTGTGATGACAACAGCGACGACAGCTTTACGGTGGCAAGTAGGACAGGCGATCGGAGTATGGTGGGCTGGCGTGGAGTGCTTCTGCTTTCATACGAGCACCTACGCAGCATCGGTCGAAGCGCCGCGATGGACACGCTTCTGCGAAGCGGCGCAGTATCGAGTCTTGTACAGGCAAGCGCTGGACATCAAGGAGGCGAAGCAACGGGCGTGTGCACTGGAGCAGAGGCAGGCAGCGCAACAGAAGGTAGAGCAACTTCGTCTCCAGCGGGCCAGCGGAGCAGTAGATGTGAGCGGCAGCGTCAAAGGTAGGAGACAAGCGGCAGCTTCCAATTGCGATGCTGCGTCTCTGCGGGGCAGCCCTCCCAGCGGCTCAGAAAACAACATCTTTATTTTTGAGGGGAATGCTTTTGACCGACGGCACGCGCCATTTGGCAGCAGTGAAAGTCACCGCTGCTCGATAAACGGCGGCAGCTTTACAGCTCGCTCCACGCAGGTGGTGCACGGAGGCGAGAATGAACCTAGCGCAGCCCCTGTGCGGCCTCTTGATAGCTGGAGCTTGGCTCGAGGATCCTTCATGAACTCTAGTCGTAGCAGTCGTTTTGAGGTGGAGAAACAACTCAGCGTGCACACTCCGCTGCTCTCTCACAAGCCATCGTTCACAAAAAAGCTTGGGCAATGTGCATCATGGCACCATCTGAATGGCCGGATAAGTAGTTGTTTTCGCGATGGCGGCAACCTCACGGAGAAGGTGGGTTCAGTGTGTCTCTCCGCTACGACCGCTACCCTCACGCTTGTGGACAGCGATGTGGCGGACGCTCCGCCTTCTCCACCGCGACCCTGGGCTCACGAACCCACGAAGAGCCCTACTCGAACGGTCAGCGAGGGTGGTGAGAACGCAGATGCTTTTCTAGAATTGTTGAACCGGAGCCCTTTCTCCTCCTCCCTGCCCCCAAACTGCATGGCAGCGGCGGCAGCGGCGCCTTCGTTACCCGGCGACGGCTCCGCAACGCCAATTCTACGCCTTTGCGACATCTCTGCATCCTCCCATTCCTTTCGCGTTGATCCGTGTCTGCAAGATGGCACGCACCATGCTCCTCGCAGCGGCCCTCACCCTCAGAGTGTGGCGAGCGTGACGGTATACGGCGGCTCTCCTCTCGAGAGGGACGTGGGCTGGTTTGCGTTGGATAGTCCTCCTGCGGTGGACATAACCGCGATGATGCCAAATGCAGCTGTAGAGGCACAGGTGCATGCAGCAGACCCACAGAGGGCAGCGCAACGACTCGCGTTCACCCCAATCGCATCCCACGTGGAAGGTAGCGAAGCGGATAGAGGAGGTCAGGAAAGCGAGCTCTCTCGCGTCTGCTGTCTTTGGAGAGCGGCCAGCAGGGTATACGAGATCTTGCGCAAGGAGTTACTGGCATATTTGCGCGCGCACACGCTGATTGTTGTCCGCAAAGAGGAGCAGCTCGACGCAGGATTGACGACGGAGAATACAAAGAAGCGACAAGACATCAGCATGGACGATAGCTTTACGCGTGTGCCGGTGGAAATGCACGAGAGCTCTTTTTCGCCTTTGTTGATGTGTTACGCTTCGCAGCACTGGGTGTGGGTCTGTGCGCTGCTCTCCTTACTCCGATTTACCATTTCCAGCACTGCTGTAAACTTGGTACCGTCGCTGGCGAGCCTCGTGTACGCAGCGTTACCACGCCCCTGGCCGCCGAGGTGCTATGCTCGATGGGAAGTCATCTTCGCTGCTGCGAGTGTGCTCGGTAAGTGTTTGCTGCGCGCTATCCTCGTAAGCGGCATTGCTCCAACTGTCTCCTTGACGAAAGCGCGCTCCCTGAATGCGCTGCTCCTCAGCATTCGGATCAGCAGCAGCTCCCCTAGTCCCGTTTCCTCTTCCTCATCGACCGTCACGGTTTCGCTCTCGAGCTGGGAGTGCTGGTTTGACATCGTGATGAGCGTTGCCGTGCTTTGCGCTGCCGTGATTCAGTGGTGGCTGCTTTACTCTGATCAGCACGTGCTGGGCTATGGTGGTGATCGTGTGAGCCATGATCGCAATGACAGTGTTGGGGCGGAGTGGCCCCACACGCTGCCTTCTCCGTCATTCTCACCGGCATGCAGCCCTCCTCATCGGCACACAGCCGCACAATCTGTCGAGGGCGTGCAGCAAAACTCAGGCCAAGGCTCTGCAGGGCGTCTCACGCGCTGGAATCGGCGTCGGCGCGGCGCTGGGGCGGACTACTACACGATACAGTTCTTCTTTGACTTTTTATCCGTGGCGCTCTTTTGCTGGGCTTACTACGACATCGCCCCGGAAGGTGCCGCACCGTCGCAGGGCAACGTCTTCACCGCTGTGCAGCACAACCGGCTTCCAGGCACTTTCGTGGCAACTGCTCTAGGGTTGGTGGTCGTGTTGTTTGCAGAGCGCATCATCTACGTCCTAAACGCCCTCGTCGCGAAGTATGTGTTGCACGTGCTTCTCGCGCTCACATGCCACACGCTGTATCTTGTGCGGTATGCCACCCGTGGCATCAATGGCAGTTCCTCCACCGCCACAACGCCCATTGCATTCCTGATGGCTTCGAGGCTGGCCTCGCTGTGGTGCGGAGCACTGCAGCTGCGCCATGGCTACCCGCTGCACCGTGTCCACGACCCATTTACAACGAAGGCGGACGTCGTGCATTGGTTTGGCCACATGGCGTTTCGCGCCGTACCTTTCCTGCTGGAGCTGCGTGTATTGCTGGACTGGTCTTTCAGCGCGACCACGCTGAAGGTGCAGCACTGGATGCTCTTGGAGGATGTCCACCACAACGTGTACCGCCGGTACGTAGACATGCACGACCTGCACTGGACGAATCGCCACCAGGGCCGCCGCTTCCCGTACTACGTGCGTGTCTACCAGGGCATGTTAAGCTTTACCGCTATTCTGCTGGTACTGTTTTTCCCCCTCTTTTGGTACTCCACCTTCGGGCCGCAGGTGCACGCCGGCCAGGTTGCGGCGTGGACAAGTGAAGTGGCGTTTGGCAGCCTCTCTGCACTGCCCTTTTACAGCGCAGATGCACTGCTTTCGCGCACAACTTTTGGTGCGGCCGCGGCGACGACCATTGGTGGCGCAGCGCCGAATCCCACAGACCTTCTTCGCTTTGCCTCGGCGAGTGACACGTGGCAGTTCGTGCAGTCACCGCAGTGTAGCAGCCAGATGTGGTCCTACACACCGGCGGCGCTGTCACAGCTTATGCACGAGCTTCGCTCAGGGAAACAGCAAGAGCAGAAGCGGCAGGTGTATTTGGTTTTGCGCAGTCGCGTGACACGCAATCGCGCTACAGAAGCGCTCTATACAACGTGCAGCCTAGATGAGTCGTACGCGCTGCCCCCATCCTCCGCATTGGCGCTCATGCGTGTGCTGGAATCCTGGCAAGCCGCAGACTCCAGCGGCACCGGCACAGCCCTCTCCCCTGCCACTGTCTCGCTTCCCTCCTTTTACAACCCGTATGTGGTGAGCTCCGGGCTCACCGTTTCGTCCATGGGTAGCGCTGGGCTTGCGAAAGTGGATTGTACGTTAAAAATTCATCGCGTGGGTCAGTACAGAGGATTTACGTGCCTGGAATGTGTCTCGCCCACAGAAGAGGCAAGCCGAGCTTCGGCACTGAGCTCCAGCTCTTCCAGCTCGCAGGCGGCCTCTACCCAGCGTGATGATCCCGCCCAGCAGCCCGGGCACGCGCTGGTCTACGTGGTCAGCTCCGCCGATGTCACCACAGTACAGAGCAGCCTCTCACTTATTCCCAACGTGGGTATTGTAGCCCTCTACACCAGCTTCGTTCTGGTGATCAGCACCTACATTCGGAACTTTTTCGCAGGTGATGCGCACAGTATTGTTCTGCTTCAGCTCGCCAATCCCGAGCCGGTGGCAGAGCTGCTGCGATATATTTACTTGATGCGCTCTTCTGCGAGCAATGGGCAGGTGGGTGACCTGCTTCTTGAGCAGCTGCTGTTTCTTGAACTGTTAGACCTGCTCAGATCACCAGAGAGGCTGTTGGCGTTGAGTGGGCGCCGCACGGATGACTATGCGAGGGAGGAGTACCGGGAAGATTTGTATGCGGTGACCCGGCGACCCTTCGATCTGTGGCGCTAACCGCCCCGGGATTTCTTCAGTTTTGCTTTAGTTCCTTTTCCTTTTGTTTTCTTCATGCACCTTTGATTTTTGTACGTTTAATTTATTTTTGCTTTTTATGTTGTCTTGTATGCGTGCGTCTTCCACGGGGCATCTGCCACAGCTGCCTGTGCATTTGTCTTGTCACCTATCACGACGATTTATTTTTTGTCTCTGTAAATGTTTTCCTCTTCCTCTTTTGTGGCTGCTGTGGCGGTGGTAACTTTCTTCTTGATTTTGGTGTTCTTCCTCCGCCGCTGTGCTCCACCTCTTTTCCGGCACGCGTCTGCTGTGCGCACTCACTCTTTTTTGTATTCTTTACCTTCTGCTTTTACTTTGATTTTTGTTTCTGTTATATACATATATATATATATATATATGGAAGCCGTCGCGCACGCCTACAATGACCACAGCCAACGGAGTAAGAAGAAGGTTCGTTGGTAGCCCGCTAAGCAACAGCAGTGGGTAAATGTGTAAGCGGACTCTTGTTGTGAACGCAGTTACTGCGCAACAGTAATGAAAGGCGGTGGGGAAATGGCACCATCGCAGGGCCTCGATGCTCCCGACCCTGTTTGCGTGTTTGCGTGTTATCACGCGTATTACCCTGAAACTATTCACCGCCATCTCCCTCAACTCCACACTTTTTTTTGAACTTTTTCTTTCAGATTGGATTTCAGCAAAAAATGAAATGAGATCATCGCTTGGGTGATTCCGGATTGAGCATGTAAAGCGCTGAAAACAGGGTGTGACTGTATTTTGTGTGTGTGTGTGTGTGTGTGTGTGTGCGTATTCGCCTTCTCGCCATCCGCTCTCACGTGGCACACAGTTTTGTCGCTATCGCTGCTGTTTTCAAGAGAACACCATTTAGAAGCACGAGTGAAGGAATTAGGCGCATCACAGCTGCTCTATGTATCCTGCAGATGGACCCTTTCCAGCACTCGTTGCGTGGCACACACGCCTTTCGTGCAGTGCCCATGACGCATCTAGCCATGTCGGTGGAAAACGAGTGTTCAGCTTTTTCAGTGGAAGGAAGGGATGCAATGCCGCAGGCGTCAGCCACCGCTCCCTCTCGCTGTAGCTCGGCTGCTCTGAACCGCGTCGAGCTGCACGCTAGCACAGAAGCGGAAAGCGGCAGCAGCGTCGACAACGTTCGCAAATGGCAGCAGTTTGGGCTCCCTGTTGTACCACCAGAGCTGCCGCCACCTTCACACATCTCAACTGCAGCACCATCAGCATCGGCACAGCAGCAGCAGCTGTCAAACCAGCAGCCATTAAAAGAATGTTACCAGCACGGCCATATGCAGCCCACACCGTATAGTCGCCGCAAAGAGGAAACTGAACCTGGGGTGGTCAACACCAGCGCTTTCAATTCAAGCCACGCGCACGCCCGTGATCTTCATCCTCTTGTACGAGGTAGATCGGAAGAACGCGTGAATGTCAGCACCTCCTTGCATCGGCGTTGCTCCCGTGCCGACAGGCTTCCCACTGTAGCTGCGAAGACATCCGAAGAGTTTAGTGTGCATGCGAAGGAGCTGACTTTCATTGAGGTGGTTGACGACGACGATGACCGCCATCGCACGCCTCCCCCCTCAACTAACCCCCAAGCCCAGAGACTTTCAGGACGCTTGACGTGCACGCTCTCGGCACTTCACGATCGATTGCCCGCCAGCTCCATACCGTTGAAGTCGTCGATTGCCTCCTCCACTGATGGCAAAGATACCGTAAGTGCTGAAGCTGTACGCCACCTTCAGTTCACTCTGGCGCAGCTCTCGGAGAAAGTACAGCACAGCACCGAAGGCCAGCGCTGTGGGCCACCGAAGCGCAGCGGCGGTGGCAGTGGCGGTGGAGGGGGAAAGACGCCATGGGTTTCTACGAAGTGGGGCAGCCAAGCAAGCAGTAGGAAGAAGACGAGGGATAAGGCAGATCAGCACCACGGCGACGGCAACGAAGACATCGCGAACGAAACCGCTGCCGCAACGGCACCCGATGCAACTCAGAGAGAGGATGCAGGCGAGGGCACGAAAGGGAGGCCAACCCGTAAGCGCGGAAGAACAGCCACCATCAAGGTTGCCTCTGACAATACACGAACCAAAGCGGGGGGAAAATGTACGCGAACTGCTGCTGGTAAGCCTTCGAATGATAGCAGCTCCAGTGTGCCACGCACCCTCTTTTCCTTCTCCACCAGCAACGCTGGGGGAGACGTTGGGGAGGGGTTGGCGGGGCTCCAAGGCGCGCCTACTGCGGCATCCACCGTCTCCGTCCCCTTCTTTTACTTGCAGTCTAGCACAGAAGACCTCTTCAACGATATCCGCCGCACGCTCAACGACCCAGACCGCATTCAGGCGCCGCCTCTGTTTGTGGGTATCTCCACCCTGGTCAACGACAGCGGTGGCGGCTTGCCGCTAGTAGAATGTCGCACCAACTTTACTTATCACAGCAGCGCCTCCAAGACGGTGAAGGGGCGGGCTTCGAGCTGCCTCTCCTCCATCGACCCCATCTACAGTCACCGCCACGTCGAGCTCGTTATGGCGCGCTGGAAAGACGCCGTTTATGCGCTACCAGCGCAGACGGTCGGATTTCCGTTTCTGTGCAGAGTGCTAGTCGAGCTGCCCGGCGTGGAGCTCATCACCTTCAACGCACAGGTGGTATTGGTGGCCCTGCTGGCGTACTGCAAAGGCACACTGTGGTCACATTGCATCAGCGACGTCCGCGTGATGGCATGGACGGCGCAGCTGCATATTGGCTGCACCCCTGCCCAGACACAACGCTCCGCTTTTGCTTTCCCCCGTGCGGGCGTTGCCACAGCTGGCGATGGAGTAGGGGATGCAAACATGAACGTTCTCTACAACTACGACCAGCTGTTGCTGCGCGTGTTGGCCGGCAAGCCGCCGCCGTCAGTGCTGCTGGACAAGGCGAATGCATCGGATTCCAGCAGCGCAAGCACTCCATTGCACGCTGCGCACTCCTTTGCTGCACCACCGTCGACGAGCGCCGAGGCCCACAACCCACCGCTGACACCGGCACAACGACTGCTGGCGCAGCAGGTGTACTACTTGGCCACCGTGTACCGCAGCCTCTACGGTCTTCTGGGCAGCAAAGGTCTCCTGCAGGCCTTCCTGCGCCAAGAGAAGCGTATTGCCCTCTTACTGGCGTTAATGCGCTACAACGGCATCGGCGTTGACTTGAACGAGGTAAACCGCTATCAGAAAGCCTGTGAAGCTGAAATGACCCGTCAGCGCAACTTGGCAGCAATGCTTGTACCCGAGATGGGCGATGACTTCAACATCCAGAGCCACGATCAGTGCCGTCGCGCGCTGTACGAAGTCCTTCAGCTCGGTAAGTTCCTGACAGCGAAAACACCTGGCGGTGGTGAGCTCCCCGCAGGGTCGGGACTCACCATCACCAAGGGAGGTCGTTTATCCACCGCGGAAGACACCCTGCGCGCCCTCGCCCCGCACCACGAGTTTCCAGCGTGCCTGCTGAAGTACCGCAAGGCATCAAAGCTGATGCAAACGTATGTAGAAGGGATGATGGGCTACGCCATTTTGCGCTCGGAGAAGGCAAGCACTGACTCCACCGGTGCCTCCATAGCAGCCGCAGCGTCGATGGCAGGCTCTCCTGTGTGGCCTGTATCAAGTGACAACTCAATAGCACAGACGGAGCAGCAGCTATTAGGTGAGACGGCCGCCATGAATGACACAAATAGCCCTTTTGTCGACCTCCAGCTTAACGCGGGAAGGGAAGTCAACACATGTGCCGGCGGTCACTTCTCCGGAGCGACAAAGTCTCCCGGCTACGGCAACTCACGGCCTAAAGTGGACGAGGAGGCGAGTGTGATCGCCATTGGCGATCATCTTTTGCTGCCCGGCTGCGGCTACGCTACCATCCACCCAAATTTTCTCCAAGAAGGCACCGACACTGGACGCCTGTCGTGCGTCGAGCCCAATCTTCAGAACCTGCCGCGAAACGGTGCGACGAGTATGGCTACCATATCCATTACAGCAGACGGTGATGAAGGGGAAGAGGACCTGCTTGGCTTCCGACGGTGCTTTGTCGCACCAGCCGGCTCCGCGTTGCTTTCGGTCGACTATCAGCAGATTGAGCTCCGCGTGCTTGCCCACCTTTGTGGAGATAAAGCTCTCATTGCTGCCCTCACCCAGTCCACCGACATTCATCGTGCTATTGCGGAGATCGTCTTCAGAAAGAAACCTGTGTCGTCAGAAGAGCGAACGTTGGCTAAGCGCGTCGTCTTCGGTGTGCTCTACGGTGCAGGGCCCAAGACCCTTTCCGTCCACATGGGCGTGAGCGTGGAGCGCGCGTTACACATCACTTCACTCCTCACCAATGCCTTTCCCGGTATCGAGGCGTATCACCGTCGGGTGATTGAAGAGAGCCGTGCGAACGGATTCGTGCGGACCATCAGTGGTCGTCTGCGCTATCTACCCGATATTCAGAGCACCGTGATGTCGCGTCGATCCTACGCCGAGCGGCAGGCCTTCAACAGTGTGGTGCAGGGCAGCGCAGCAGACGTTATGAAGATGGCCATGCTCGCCGTCGCCAAAGAGGTGCTGCAGCAATACAGTTGCGATGACGTCTGCCTTCTCTCTCAGATCCACGACGAGATGGTTTTTAGCGTGCGTAAAGCGTTGCTTCCCACTGTAGTCCCGCTTATTTCCTCAGCCATGACGCACGCGATGCACCTGCTCGTCCCGCTGAGTGTCACAGTTAAATTTGGACACTCGCTGGGAGAGCTGAAAGAGTGGTCGGTGGAGCATGATTTAGGGCTTGGCGTAGATGGTTAGTCACTCGAAAACATATATATATATATATATATATATTGCTGCTATTTATAGTACTGCTTGTATGCTCTCTCTATCTCTCTCTTTTGAAATTGCAATTGTTATTGCTCGTATTACTGCAGCAGGACGCTTCCTGAAGATTTGTGTGGTTTGGAATTGATGCATGACCGCGCTACCCACGCGGTAGCGCATGTTCTTTTCCTTGAAGCATCGTTTCCTGTACTTGCTCCTATTATTATTACTTGACGTATTTGAACTTGTTTCTTGCTGCTCTGTGTCGCGTACGCGTTGCTTCCTGAACAAGCAGCTCAAAGGCAAGCTGGTCACATGCACTACTCCTGCTCCTTTTTATGCCGCGCCCCTCTCTATTTGACAAAGCAAAGAAGGGTGTTGAATCCATCAATGCCCCCCCCCCCAAAGAGAAGCGCCACTGAACACCACCAGCACGACAAACGCCCAACCACACGTTAGGAGAATTAGAAAAGTTGAGATCCGCAAACGATTCAGCTGCATCATTTCACTAACGGTAGCACTATTCTCTCTTACTGTTTCACACCTTTCTCTTCCCTCTTCTTCCAGCAATGCGCATGTCTAGGTGCTTTGGACAGAAAGCTGCAGCTGCGGCCGAGCAGTCACTGCGCTCCGCAGTGGCTATTGGGCTCCGCCAAGAGTTTGAGCCGCATTGGCCGCTGCCGCTGCCGGAGCCGCTGCCCATGAACAAGAACAAGAACACCCTCGTGCTCGACATTGACGAAACGCTCATCCACACATACGGCATGAGCAAGCATGACAGCTCCAAAGACATGTCGCCCGATCCGGCGGTGAAGGATGTACCCTTGGTGGACTACTACGTGATGCTGCGTCCACACCTGAAGGAGTTCCTCAGCGAGGTGCACCAGCTCTTCGAAGTCGTGTTCTGGACAGCTGGTACGGCATCGTACTGCTGCGCCATCATGGACGCGCTTGAGCAACAGGTGATGGGCCTGCAGCGCTCCTTCAACAGCCACATTGAACTGGCGCGCGAAATACAAGCGAAGAACAGCAGCACTAAGCACACCAACTTCTATGCCCTGTCGCGCACGCAAACGCTAGAGAAGCAGGCGTACATGAAGTACCTGCCGATGCTGGGGCGGAAGATGAGTGGGGTCGTAATGTTGGACGACAACGTGCGCAGCTTCCCGCTCACCCCGCGCAACGGCATCCGCATCTCTAGCTTCGAACCGGACGACGGCATCCTCCAACGCTACATGTTCGCGATCCGCCGTCTACAGACAGAGAAGCCCGAGAATCTAGAGCCGGCGATGATTGAGTGCATTCAGCTGGGTCAGCAAGAGATCGCGCGGTTGGAGCAAGATCGCAGCCTGCTAGACGTGCTTCCCGTGCTGCGCGCCGTGGCGCAGGTGAAGGCGGGCGAGGACGTGACGAAAGAGCTGGACCACTGGCGCGATCCCGAGTACGTTCGGTGCGATGACTTTATGGAAACGATGAACCACCGCTCGAATGTACGGCGGCACATTTTGGGCGTCACGCTGCCTGCGCGCGCCACAACCGCGATCCCGCCACTTAAGAACGGTGCTATGAACAGTGGTTTTGTCGAGTCTGCCAACGTAGAGATGCGCATGCTCCTTTCTCGGCCGATGCCGTCCAAGCTGTAGGTCGCCTCCTGTTTTTTTTTTCCCAGTGTAAGTGTTTTAATTGTGCTCACATAGCGATGAGATATCGAGGATCCCCGTTTAACATGCAGAAGTGCGTCTTGGCCTTCTTTATAGTGATATACAACGGAGAACAGCGTTATGCAGGCGTGTGCTTTTTCCACTCGCCAGGATGCCCAATAGCGAGTCCATCTTTCTTTATCCACGCAAATCTCACACCCATCTTTTCTAGAGCGCGTGTCAGCATGCCCCCGGACCTTTTGGTCTCCCCCTGCTCTTTTTTTCCTCTGCGCCGCCAACTCCCTTCACAACACTGTGTTCCGCAAGTTTTATGTGTGTCTCCTCACTTCTTCTCACGCCGTGCACAGCACAGTGCCACAATGAGCGCCAAAGAGATAAGCAACTTTATTAGGGAATTGACTGCGTTTCTAGACACCCACACGGGAACAGGAGCCGATAGCGCGGTCGACCCTGAGCTTCTCAACGCCCTCGCCGACTACATTGAGGGCGTCGACCCCGCCGAGTCCAGCCTAGAAAAACTGCGGCACTCGCTTGATAGCGCCACCAGCCACGACCAACAACCTCTCGATGAACGGATGAAGACAGCAGGAGGCCGCCGGTCACTAAAACTATTGCGTGAAGCTTTAAACGCGAATAACAAATAAAATTCATTCTGCTTAATCCACAAGTGTCATCACAAAAAACTGGTACTTTCAAAAAACGGTTTCCGCGGGAAGCGCGGGGGTGGCTCGGCGTCCCCACACACACACACACACACACACCACACCACACCACCGGCAGCAAGCCCACCACCAAACCGCACGCCCCACACACACCCCGCCGCTGGAAGATGCTTTCGTGGCTCTGGGACGCTCTTTTCCGCGCGGAGGTCGCAGTGCGCGACGACACGTTTAGCGTCTCAGCGACAGACCTCGGTAGCGTTGCCGAACAGTTGCGCACTCTGCAACGCACAGTCGAATCAGCCAAGCAGGCACTCGCCACAACGGAGGAGAGCACGAGGACTTTCTACCAGAGCATAGAGAGCCTGCTAATGGAAACCCACGATGCCACAGACAAACACGCGGAAGTGTCACCGCATTCAGCTGAGCTGCAAGGGATCCGCGCGGTTCTGGAGGAGCAGCGTTCAACCGTGATGAAGGCAATGGTGAAACAGAAAAGCACCGTTGAAGACCGTCTATTCCGCGCTCAAGTGCAGCTTCGAGCGCTGGAAAAGCTGGAGAAGAGCGTAGAGGCGTCTGCGCGGCACTTGGATGACCAGTCGCTTCACGCTGGTCACGTGGCTTTTCCGTCACCAGTCGCGCCACAATTTTCTTCATCCGCAGAGGAAGGGAAGTAGATTATTATTGCGCCAACGGCGTATTGGGTTGCTTGCTAACATGTTATCCACTTTTTTTGTTGCTGGTGTCTTTCCGCTGCCTTAGACACCCGTGGCAAAAATAAAAACAAACGAATCTACAGCAAGAATTCTCTTCTGCCTGTGCGTACTTCTGTGCCCCCTTCGCTCCAGCAGCTTAAACGGGGGAAAAAAAAGGCTTCCCTTCCTCTTTCAGGGTTCCCCTTGCTCTCTCTCACTCTTCCTTTGTTGTCTGGCGGACTCTTGCTGACAATTTCGATAGTAGCTGGTAGCTTTAGGGTGGTCGTCAAATGCAGACAATTTCTTCTTTCGTCGTGTCATCGCGGATGCGCGGTGTCTTCGTGAACAGCACCGACGCGTGGAACGCATATGGCGAGAAAGAGTGGCGTGAGATGATAGCGCAGCTAGACCGTCAGCCGGCCCATTTGCGAATAATGGGATTGGACGCAGAGTGGTTCAACAGCTCACCTCTGTCGGTTGTGCAGTTGGCCACGGCTAGTCATTGCTTTGTACTGCACCTCTGCTACTTTACGGAGCGCCATCTCCCCGGCCCTGTGAAAGAGGCACTCAGCGACCCTTCCATAATTAAGTGCGGCGTTGGCGTCTGCGATGACGGCTTGCGCCTGAGTAGAGAACAGGGCTGCTGCGTGCAAAGCCTGCTTGACGTGGCGCACTACTGCGTCGCTCTAGGGCTGCACAGCGCGCGTCAGTCGAACCTTAAGTTACTTGCCGCCAGTGTGGCGGACCTGCACATCGAGAAAAGCAAGAAAATTGTCCGAAGCAACTGGGAGAAACCACTCACAAGAATGCAAGTCAACTACGCAGCGGAGGACGCGCTTGCCTCATTTCTTATAGGTGATCAAGTCATGCGCAAGGCGTACGAAGTCTACAACATGGGCGAGCCCAACTTCAGCATCCCGGAGTGGCTAAGGAAAAGCGCGTGTTTCGCAGCGCAGACTTTCAAGCAGATGCAACGGGAATACGCAATACAGGGGAAGTATGGTATGAAAGAAGGGGCGTGCGTGGCTAGCACAGACCACGGCAGCATGGTGCGTGCAGCCCAGCTTGGCAATGGTGCACGAGTAGCCGTCATTGACAAAGCAGGCCGTTTCCTTTTTGAGTGCTCCCAGGGGCGAGCAAAGTTCTATGTGATGCAAACGGACCTCGCTAGGATTACAAAGTGCGCGAACAACAATCCACACAAAGCGCTGCAGATCCAGCTGCTATTTGACACAAGAGTCAAAACACGCCTGTGCTTGTACAACCTGCTTGGCGTCTGTGAGCTGCAGGACCAATGCCCTTTTGCGCACGGGATCGACAAGCTTCAGCCGGATGCGAGGGCTCTGTTGACCTCCTCAGAACCGAGCTGTGCCTGCTGCCTCGGGACAAAAGGGCTGCTCCGTCACGCGATAACACCGCCGTCTTTTCGCAAGTACCTCCCGCCTCCTTTCAATTGCCCACAAGACGATGATTTCAAGCCGCTCTGTGGTCAATGCAGATCCATTCTGGTGAGCTTTTTCGACGCAGAGATGAAAAAATGCTACTCAGAGGCCATGTCGGCGAACAAGTCGTTGGCGAACATCAGCGTGGTGAGCAAGTGTGTTTCGTACTCGCGCATGCTAACCAACGAAAAATCTCTAAGTGGGATCCCCGAGGGCCGCCAGGAGGAACTCAAGGGTTATATTCGAAAAAATTGGGAAAAGACGTGCTTCCGGGACTTCAATCCTGATTTTGTCATCGGCAAGCCGCTGGAGCTCAGTGGCGAATTTTTGATGCGTCTAGCGCGGATCGTGCCAGGGGATGTGCAATCCATGACGACGGTAAATACTTTGGTTGGAAAAGATCTAGAGAAAGCAAAAGCGTTCACCCAACGGTGGCGCGACTACTGCTTTCAGGTGTGTGGCATGATAGAAAAGGAAAGCAATAATATGAGCCGAGCGGACTGGGAGTTATATTGCGCGCGCAATGACAGGTAGCAGCAAGGCGTCGCTGAAAACGGCACCCAAAAAGGAACTAATGACGATGCTGAAGTCTAGCAGTTGAGCGGGATGGGGATAAGCATTCATGCACTGCTGTGCTTTTTCTCATGCATCGGTTTTAACACATTTCCTACTGCGCGACGCGTTCTGTGTACGAAATTCCATAAAAAAAGAAGGCGAGCGAAAACGTGTGCTATATGGAGGGAACATTTTTTTTCCTTTCCAAGTGTGCATTTTCGGAGAAGCAGCGGCTTGCCAAGCTTTCCATAAAACATAGGCGTTTTTTCGTCGCCTTGATCATCTCCTCGATGATAGCTTCATCCACTGCGACACGGCGCTGTGTTGCCCACTTCGCTTGGCAATAAACCACCGAGGGCCTTGCTTTTTAATTAACCCACTTTGCGACTCTGCACCCACCGTTCTTGATGAACCCCAATCGTGGATTTTCTGATCAGTTAAGATAATATTTCAGCACCGATCTTACGGCCAGATTTCTTTTTCATTCACGCATAATCCTCTCTCTTGAGGCAACCGACGACGTTGCGGGATGTCGAGCCCATGCGCGTCGCGCGGAGTTGCAGCGATTGAGTTTTCTGCAGAGAAAGAGGCGCACCTGACTGCTCTTATTCTTCAGAAGCACGAGGCTGCAAAGCGGATTGAGGCTCTCGAAGCAGAGGTGGCTGACCTCCGCAGGAAGCTTCAGCAATCGGCGGCGTCTCCGACGCTATGGGGTGCCGATGGCGCTGCCCAACCGAATCAATCTAATGATCGTGCCGCTGCACAGCATGCGCGCATGGCGGAAATTTCTACCTGGAACGAAGAGCTCATCCGCACCGTCGAAAAGTTGCAGAACGCGTTGATTCGTTTAGAGGCGGACTCCAAAGTGCAGGCCATTACGCTCACCGACAAGGTGAACCAGCTGCACGAGGAGAACGTGCGCCTGCTCACCGAAAATGATTCGCTTAAGGCTCGCGTCGGAGATGACGTGTTGCGCCAGCGTCAGACGAATCGAATCGAGATGGCATTTGAGCGTGCTCGCATTGCGGCACAGGTTCGCGCGGCAGGGCTCCAGCGGCTTGAGGCTGCGGAGGCCTCGCTGATGGAGGCCCACGACGACACCTATCACGTCCAACGCTGGGACGCCTTGCTTCTTCCGCAGCGGGACGTTTCGTTCGTTTTCCACAACGTCTCCGCCATAACGTTTCCTCTCAACGGAATTGAAGAGTTCATTGTGAGCGTGTATCAGCAGTTTCTGTTTTATAGCTCGTCGTGCTGCCACGGCTACCGCGTCGGCTTTTACAAAGGGATGGAGGTGTTTGCGTTTCAGTCGCCTTCAGACGCGCTACTTTTTGCGAAGGAATCACACGAGCAGCTAGTGGGGCTTTCGTGGCCATCTCGTGCGGAGAGCGTCCCGTACTTCTCGAGCATTATCGAAAACGACACTGTGCTCTTCAAGGGGCCGCGCATTCACACGTGCATTTACGCCTGCTCGCCAGAGTCGTGCGTGGATCCTGTCTCCGGCAAGTACTCGTTTTTTGGCCCTGAGGTGCTCGAAGCTGCTCTGGCGGCCATTGAGCAAGCGCCGATCGGTGAAATCGCCGTTAACGAAAGGTGGGCGCAGCTCATATGCAAGCAGTCTAGGATGCGCGAAGATAGAGCGGTGCCTGCGCAAGGCGACACGGCGGACCTGCGGGAGTCGCTAGGCCCGCAATGGGATGTGGTGAGCCTCCCCGGCGCGCACCACATCGTCGCTTCCCTTCTTCCTGTGCAACTGAAGAGTCGGCGCGGCGTACAGGCGAACGTTCTCTACCCCAGCCGCAAGTATCCGTGTCTCGAGCTGAAAGATAGCGCCGAAGAGGCCCGCATGATCGTGAAGGCCATGAAAGGCGCGCTGTCCCAAACCGTAGAGCGGCTTGAGGATACCGGCAAAGGGATGAAGGGGGGTGGGCTCATTATGCAGCAGATGCGGCGTCGCGCCAACTTCCTGCAGGAGGCGGGGCTGGCGTCCCTGGAGCAGGCACTGGGTACTGGAAAGAAGAGCGGGTTTTCGGAGAGCGCCGCACAGCTGCTTGAGCTGTTCTCGCTACAGCAGGAGCATCAGAACGTCATCGCGCTGTACCGAAAGACGGAGGGCGCTGCTGCTTCGCTGGAGCGTGACATGATGGAGTCTGAAGACCGGTTCGAGATCAGCAAGCACAAAACACTCGACGCGTCGGAAACTGCGTATGCCTGCACGATTGACACTGGTAGCGACGACATCTGGAAGCGCATCTTGCTGAAGAGCATCTCGGATGAGCAGTTCGAGTCGATCCGGAACACCATTCGTGCGCACATCCACAACGCAGCCAAGGTGCACTTCGGCTTCCTGATGAACGGCAACTACTCCGATGTATTTACGTACGTCTTTCGTGATGCGGAGGAGGCACTCGCATTCGTCTCGGAGATTTACATCAAGGTGAACCGCACAGGTACGAAGTACGCACACACTTCGCTTGGCAAAGGGCGTGATATCTTTCTTTTCCGCGCCGGCGTCGCGTGCGGCCCCATGAGCACCATCTACCGAAACCTCGAGAACGGCGTGCTGAAGTGCACGGGCCCAGCAATTCGTCTCTCCGGTACCCTGTGCGACCTGGCCGAGAGTGGAGAGATCTTGGCGATGGAGGATGTTATTCGCATCTTCTACTCCAAGAACGAGAACCTGCTCGACTCGCAGTACAACATTGTCAAGCAAGGCGCCCAGTTCGTCGGGTCCTCCGACGCGCCGGCTGTGGTACACTCCATCCTGCCAAGGCCGTTTGCCTACCGACGCCCGCAGCTGCGCATCTCTGGACGTGGCCCGATGCAGCGCGAGAAGATCCACCTGCCGTACCGGTCTGCCCTCGCAGCGCTCAAGCTGCACCAAGACGGGCTGCCGCGCCAGGTCGTGCTGGATATGATGCAGCAGCAGCAGCTGCGGCTCGAGTACGCGGAGGCGGCACTGATGAGCGCAGAGGATGAGTACGAGCAGAGCCATGAGGTTGGCCGTGACAATGCCACACTCCTGCGCAATCCGTGGGTGCTGCTCTGCCAGCCGCAAGCCGAGGAAAAAACCGGCAGCACGGCGGCTGCGCGTCGCACCCTTGTGCGATTCAAAACCGCCGAAGAGCTCGAGGCGGATCTCATGCACGCAACGCGTCCCATCGCCCCCTTGGCGTTCTTGTACATCGACGTGGCGAACCTTAACGCCATCACCCAATCGGTGGAGCCGGCGCTGCTGAAGCGTACGTGGGACCACTACAATTACATTGTCCAGAGCACCCTCCGCTCCTTTGACGGCTTTGTGGCCAAGACTAACTCCGTCACAGCCTACCTCGTGGTTTTTGAAGGCGCTGGAATGGCGTTGGAGGCGGCGCGGCAAATACAGCTGGAGCTTGTGCAAACGTGCTGGCCCGTGGAGCTGAGGCCCATCGAGGCAACTCTGCAGGTGAAGGACCCGAAGACCAACACTGTCCTCTTCAACGGCCCGCGCGCGCAGATGGCGGTGCACGTCTCAAACCAGTACACCTGGCGTCCAGTCCCCGTCACCGTCGCCGGCAAGAGCAACTTCAGCGCCGGTGATTCCGAAAGCGTCCCCGCCAACAGCCTCGGACCCGACCTCTCTGCAGTGCACATCAGCGGCGTCGGCGTCGACGAGGCCTTTATTCTCGGCCGCCACGCGCACGGCGGGGAGATCCGGCTGAGCCGCCCGCTGCTTGAGGCGGTGGGCAGGCACCCAAGCGGGAAGCTGCTCTTGGAGCAGCTGTCGATGGAGGTGGTGGTGGCCCCAAGTGTGATTCGGCCGGCTGAAGATGCTGCGGGGCCGCACGCGAGCTCCGCGGAAGGGGCTACGACAGAGAAGACGGGCAAGTCGAAGGTGGTGGCGACGAACATGTTCTCCGAGGAGTGTGTCGCCTCCGTTCCGCTGCGGCTGCATGGGCGACTAGCGATCATGCTGCCTCCGCGAGCATTCGAGGGGTCTGGAAGCGCTGCCAAGTCGTCCGAGGAAGTGACCCCTGCAACAGGCAGTGCGAATAATGCAGCCGGCAATCGAGGGGGCAGCAACGGAATCATGCAGAAGGCGAGCCCGCTGCCCAAGACTAAAGGCAGGGCGAAGCCTGGTCAAGCCGGAGGTAACACACCGGAGGAGCAGGGTATCACGTCGATCGCCGCGGGCAGCACGAGCTCCGCGGTGGGCATGGCGTCGTCCACGCTGGCGAAGGCGACCCCGCTGATTTCCACGCTTTCTCACCAAGGCAGCTGGATCAAGGACCCCCAGGAGTCCTCGAATCCGCTGCCAGCGGCGTCGGCGACGAACTGGGGCTCTGACGAGGAGCAGGCGTCTGCATGCCTGACTGCCGCGGGCGTGCACAACGAAGCCAAGAAGATCCAGAAGGCCATGCAGTCGGTTCTGAAGCTCTTTGTGCCGCCACGGCGACGCTCGCTGTCATCCTCCTCGGAGGGCGCTTCTGAGGGCTCGACGAGCGAGCTCCGCACGTCGGTGAGCATCACCTCCACGCCAGTGTCGGTCTTCGAGGGCGACAACGGCGACGCCGTCGACTCCTCTGGAGTGGGGACAGACGGCAAGTCATCCAGGCCGCTTTCTGATATTCGCGGCGGCGCGCTGCGTCGTCGTTTCTCTAAGGAAGAGCCTGCAGAGGCAGCTGCTTCAAAGCCCGCTGCCGGCGGGAAGCGCGGCGCGGCAAGCGCCACAGCGTCGCGTCGCTCTGGCGCAGCAAACTCTGTCCTTGACCAGTACACACGCTTTCTAGACTTTTCTCGATACGTCGTTGCGATGCTCGTGAATGCGTTGGTAATAGGCACGGAGCAGCGGACGCCACCGCCACTACCACTCCTGGCGTCGGGCGCTGGCGACGAGGCCGCCAGTGGCAAATCCGGGCTGGCGCCGGTGGCAGGGAGCAGCGGTGCGTTCAAAGATGGGCATGGCGCCGGCGCGCTCGTCGGCGGACGCGTCAAGAGTGGACAGGGCGGCGAGCATTCTCTTTCCCTGGTGCCGAGCCCGCCCGGGCGGCTGGGAGGCAAAGCTTTAGGGCTTGCTCCGCCCCCTGCTGGTACCCCTCAGCCACCTGCGGACGGTAAGGCAGGCGATGCTGCGATGAAAGGGTTTACGGTGAATCGCGAGAAGCCGTTTCAAAGCGCGCTGGACTACATCAATGACGCGTGCCGCTCGCTGATCCAGACGTCGGGCACGGATACGCGCAGGCCTGCACCGATCCCTGCCGCACCACCATCGAAGCCAAAGCCGTTCTCCGGAAGGCTTGCCTCTCGTCGTCATTAGGAGTCTGGGATAGCCACCTACCTGCTCTAGCTATATCTCCCTCTTCACGTGCAAACGTAAGCTCCTATGCATTCATCTGTATAGCTGCTCTTCGCTTCCCTGTCGCAAGCAGGCCTTGCACGTTTCATAAATGTATATTACCTATGCAAAGTTTTTTGCGCTTCACTTTTGAATTTTCAATGGCTTTGAAACATGTTACGCTAGCGCATTGGCACCGCTTTTTTAGCTTACTTGGCTCTAAGAACATCGTTTACTTTTCAATCTGATGCCAGGCACGCAAGCTGCTGCGCGTCATGCGGAACTCATCCGCCATCCGCTACGGGTAGACACGTGAGTGAATGCCCCTGCCGTGTCTAGCTTCTCGAACGTCGCACCAATTCACGACTCTTGGGCGAGTTCATCGTCGCTGAGAGCCACCAGCGTTGAATCACGCGCGGAGGTTGAAAGATGCTAGCGGGTTCTTTTCTCCGCGTGCTCGATCACCGGGTGTGCGCCATGCCGCTCCGCTGCTGCGTTCAAAGTGGCCTCCTCCCCCCCCCCTTGCGGATGCGGCGTTTGCTTTCTTCCCTCGTTTTCCTTCTTCATGCGCATCACACTCACAACGCACAACTACAACGAAAGCATACTAGCGGGCGTGGCTGCCATTCACTGTGCCCTCTGCGAGCAAGTGCAGCGGAGCAACGCTGTCCCCTCTGAGGTCGGCTGCTCCTGCGCTTTAGATTCCCCCACACGCACACGCACAGATCTCACTGCGAGAAGACCTCGCACCTCAGCTTTAACCCTGCAGGCCTTGCCATTTGTGTTTTGTTCTTTCCCCCTAAGCGCGCCCCTGACGAGTTGAAGGTGGTGCATTCAGAGGCGCTTGGCTTTGTTTACATTAACTGTCGGTCCTTCGCCCATTCAGCGGTGGCTTTGCGTATTTCCTGCGGGCACTCCTCATTCCCTTTGCGCTTCTCCGCTATTTTGCTCCTGCGGCCGCCCTTCAGCCTAAAAGCTACCGAACCTTTCGTTTCTTTCTTCGCCCCCTTCCCCTTTCAATCCTCCGCTCAGCACCAACGTGACGGGCGGTATTTCGAGAAAACGCGAAGTGCCTGCACACAAGCGCATTGGCAGCGGGGCGAAGCAGCAGCAGCAGCACCCCGTCAGCGACGCATCCGTATCGTCCTTGCTCTTCTCGACCCTTTTTCTTGCGTTTACCACCGCCTTCAGTTCAGCGTTGACAGCTAACTACGACTGACAGTGCCGACGTAATTGAGACTGAAGAAGCGGGAGCGCCTCGCTGTGACCATGAAGGCGAAAAGGACATCCACGCGCATAGCCCCGCTGTGGGCCCGCATGATCGTGGTGGTCGTGGAGGTAGTGGTGTGGGCACTCTCCCTGGGCTTCGTGAAACGCATCCCGGCGCTGGAGCGCGCGCTGGGCTACTCGCCGCAGTGGCATGAGCGCGACCTGGCGGAGGAAAGCATCAAAGGCGTTCTTCGATCCGGCATGGGTGCAGCACGCCGCCTGGCCCAACCGCTGCTGCACATCGAAACAGAGTTTTTGCAGGACAGTGGGAGCGACAGCGCCAACGTACTCACCCCGCGCACCGCCACCGCGTACGAGGAGACGCTCAAGACACGACTGCAAGTCAACGAGGGCATTTGCAGCTTCCTGCGCAGCGCCTCGCTGGATGAATGCGAGGCACGGCTCTCTGTGACTGCGTGTACGTGGAACGTGGATCAGCAGCCCCCGCCAGTGCATGAGGAGGCGTTTATGGAGTGGCTTCTGGGCCACGAGCTCACAGAGGAGCTCAAGCACTATCAGCAGCATAAGCAGCGCGTGATGGCGCATGGTGGGACGGCACCTACGTTGCTCCCGCCGGATGCCACGCGTTCCACGCACGCACGCAGGGTGTCGGTGGTGGGAGGCACCGGCGGCCATTCCCGACTTGAGCTGCACGGCTCCTCCTCCACGCCTGTCTCCGAGAAGCAGGAGAGCGATGACCCGCTGCAGGCGGATTGGCAGGGGCTTGAAGGACGGTTTCCCGATCTGTTTCTAATTAGCCTGCAGGAGGTGGAGATGACGGGGGCGGCACTTGTGCGAGAGTCGACGCAGCGCCGTTGGGAGTGGACGGACGCCATTCTCGAAACGCTCTTGGCTGCCTCGGATCGTACCATCGAATACAAGAAGCTGCAGGTGGTGCAGCTGGTGGGGCTTGTATTGATTGTGCTCGTGCAGGCGAAGCACGTCGAATATGTCTCGCACGTGCGCCTCTCCTCCACGCGTACAGGGGCGCTGTCGATGCTGGGCAACAAAGGCTCCGTCGCCGTGCGCGCAACCATCTACGGCAAGCGCTTCCTCTTTATATCTGCCCACTTTGTCGCGCACACGCACAACGAAAAGAAGCGCACCCGAAACTACCAGGCGGCGCTGCGAGACATTCACTTTGACCTGCCGGTGTGGTCGGACGACGAAAGTGAAGTGCTGCAGACCTTCATGAACGCCGCAAAAGCATCGACCAGCATGGTGGAAAGCTTCCCCGCGGCGGGCAGCGGCTCGTGGGACCGTTTGTTTCGATTCCGCAGCACCGCGTTTCAGCCGAGCCTCTCCACGGCGGCGGAGACGCGCGTGCTGGACGACCACGACTACGTGTTCTTTCTGGGCGATTTGAACTCGCGGCTGCACGCGCTGCCCGGGCCAGAGATTCGGGAGTCTGTGGCGCAGAGCGAGTACGATTACTTGCTCTGCCACGACGAGCTGCGCCAGCTCATGGTCTCGGGCGAGGCTTTCGATGGCTTCCAGGAGCAGTGGATCTCGTTCCCTCCCACCTACAAGTTCGACCGAGGAACCGATGTCTACGACACGAGCAGCAAGCACCGTGACCCGGCGTGGTGCGATCGCGTGCTCTTTCGGGTGTTGGAAGGCGGAGAGGTGGTCGCGCGGAAGGAGGCGGAGGAGAGCGATGATAATGCAGACGCCGCACGGGAGGATGGGGGGAGGGGCGGCGACGGCGGCTCGCCAATGCCGCACTTCCCGAGCGCTGGCGGAGGGTGTGTGCCCATTTCCCGCGGGGCCAGCGTGGGCGGCGATTGGGTGTCCCTCGAGGACCTGCAGCGCGCCATTGCCTCGCAGCAGGCTCAAGTGGACGTGGGCGGCCTCACCGCATCTGCCTCGTTAGAGAGCGCTGACGACGGTGACGATGAATCGATAAGCTCCTCTCTCAACTCCGAGAAGGCCACAGCAGTGGCTGCCGTTGCTGCGCACAGCGGCTTCGACTCGCCGTCGTCGCTGCGCGGCAGAAACGTGGCCTCGCCCAGCGCGCTTCCCCGCGCCACCTCGCACGGGGTGTGGGAACACGAGCACTGCACTGCGACGTTCAGCGCGGTGCGCCGACCTCGCGAGGCGGAGCTGTCGCCCAACCCCTTTGCGGTGCGTTTTCCGATGGTGAAAAATCACGTCCATGCGCTGGAGTACACGCACGTGCCGACGCTGCGGCAGTCTGATCACCGTCCGGTGCGTGCACGGTTTGAGGTGAACGTCGTGGCGCTGGAGCCGGCCACCGTCAGCAGTCTTCTAGAGAGCGTCTGCCAGGCGATTGATGAGTAAGCACGTGCAGGTGAGAGCGATGCAGTTGCGTAATAAGAGCGCATGCGCATGAACGCTGGCGTTGGCGCTAAGCTGCTTCTTTTCAACTCTTCAGGCTGTCGAGCGCTCTCGGCCCCAGCTTGCTTTGCTTCTCTTTTTGTTGTAGTTGCACTGCTTCTTCCTCCCGGAGAGCTGTTGCTGCCCGACTAAGTTGTCCCTGCTCCCAGCTGAGTCTGGCCACACACACCTGCTCAAGTGTGCGTGCGTGTGTGTGCGCTTCATCGAAACGTTTATTGATCGGCGTGTACGGAAAGGCTGCTGTGTGGTAGGCATTTATATGCTAAGTGTACGACTCCGACTGCCGAGCTGGTGCGTCTTTGAGGAAGGCCGGGAGCACTGCTCAGCCTCGTGCGTGGGTGTGTCGAGA